>JASPKZ010002959.1:0-124962 GCA_030220185.1 Diploptera punctata
TGGTCCAAGTATAAATCAAAAATACTGGTGACAACGGACACCCTTGTCTTACTCCCTGTTTTATTTCTATTTTTTGTTTACTAATTTTATCTCCGCAGTCTATTTTAAAATTTGTTTCTATATATAAAATACCATCAGGAAAATAAAAAACAATGGCCTTCAAAGGCGCTTATCCACTTTGGACAAAGATAGATTAATATTAGAAAATAAACCAATAGGACAAGCGGTAAGATGTAACTTCCTAGGTTGCGAAATATCATACACAGCGGAAACAGATATAAATAACAAACTAAATAAGTTTAATTATATAACAGGAACACTAAAAAGAACTTTGAAAAATAAAGCCAGGAAAGACTCTATAATGAAATTATACAAGACAATGGCAGTGGCTGTTATTACTTATGGATCCGAAACATGGACAGTGACAACGCAACAATCTGCCAGAATACAAGTTGCTGAAATGAGATTCCTCAGACCAATAGCAGGATATCAAAGAACAGACAAAAAACACACATAAATAAGACAACAACTAAAAGTAGAGGAATTAAACAACAATAATAGAGAAATACAGAACAAACTGGAAAGAACACTTGGCAAGGATGACTGAGAATATAATACCAAAAGCAGCATACAGCTATTCACCACGAGGAAGAAGAAATTTGGGAAGACCAAAGAAAAGATGGAAAGAGCAGCAATTTGGAGGCGGAACAGGCTAGTAAATAAGCCTAAACCGTGAAGAAGAAGAAGAAGTTTCTATGTATAAACTCTGGATGGCTCTTATAAGGTGTTGAAGGAATTAAAAAATAAGAGACTTCTGAGCTAATTTTACTTGGACTTCAACAGCTGTATTAATGGGCTCCTGAGTCTGTAAAGTGCGTTATTAAATGCAATACTAGCCCATGATCAAACCAAACTTTTTTTTCTTGAAAATCTAAAGAAAAAAGTTGGCGAAGGAGAATGTACCAACAGATTGAGGCTCAAGAAGGTTAAATAATTCAATGACACGGTGTTTATAAATAACAGGTCTTCCGGGAAGTTGTAAGGAATTTAATTAATGAAAATTAAGATTATCGTATGTTTGTTACTAAATGAATCGATTTCACCAAAATCGTGGGTATTTAGTAAAAAAAAATCACCGCATACCTTGTGTCCATGTTATTTTTTGTCTTCCATTCTATGTCGGGTTCCATTAATAAATCTTTCGCAATCTTTTTTTTTTTTTTTTCGTATGTCCAAACCATTCTAATTGTTGTTTTGATAGGCTAGTTCTACTAGGAATCCTTGCACTTTCATAGTTTCTCTTATAACATTGTTTCTAGTTTTCTCTCTCCTTGAAATCCATGATGATCGTCGCCGGAAGTCCATTTCTATTGAATATAATTTATATATTGTTCTTGCTTTCAAATGAAATATATATCTGAACAATATGTTATTGTTATTGATTTCGTACATCTCAATGATGGATAAATCATATTTGAAGAGAAAAATTATACGCTCAGACCGGGACTTGAACCCGGGACCCTTGGTTCTCTAGACCAAGTGCTCTACCAACTGAGCTACCTGAGCAAGTACCGATCTAAACGCAAATCTTTCTCTATATACATTGTAATTCCCATCCACCAAATGCTGTGAAGCCATGCTTCTATCTTGCAAATGGCGGCTCCTTTATTAAGAAGACATATTTGGGAATTATACATTACAGCCAGTACGGCTATTTCCAAGTTTTTATTATTGATTTCGTACATCTCAATGATGGATAAATCATATTTGAAGAGAAAAATTATACGCTCAGACCGGGACTTGAACCCGGGACCCTTGGTTCTCTAGACCAGTGCTCTACCAACTGAGCTACCTGAGCAAGTACCTATCTAAACGCAAATCTTTCTCTATATACATTGTAATTCCCATCCACCAAATGCTGTGAAGCCATGCTTCTATCTTGCAAATGGCGGCTCCTTTATTAAGAAGACATATTTGGGAATATACATTACAGCCAGTACGGCTATTTCCAAGTTTTTATTATTGATTTCGTACATCTCAATGATGGATAAATCATATTTGAAGAGAAAAATTATACGCTCAGACCGGGACTTGAACCCGGGACCCTTGGTTCTCTAGACCAAGTGCTCTACCAACTGAGCTACCTGAGCAAGTACCGATCTAAACGCAAATCTTTCTCTATATACATTGTAATTCCCATCCACCAAATGCTGTGAAGCCATGCTTCTATCTTGCAAATGGCAGCTCCTTTATTAAGAATACATATTTGGGAATTATACATTACAGCCAGTACGCTATTTCCAAGTTTTTATTATTGATTTCGTACATCTCAATGATGGATAAATCATATTTGAAGAGAAAAATTATATATAATAAAGGAGCCGCCATTTGCAAGATAGAAGCATGGCTTCACAGCATTTGGTGGATGGGAATTACAATGTATGTAGAGAAAGATTTGCGTTTAGATCGGTACTTGCTCAGGTAGCTCAGTTGGTAGAGAACCAAGGGTCCCGGGTTCAAGTCCCGGTCTGAGCGTATAATTTTTCTCTTCAAATATGTTATTGTGTTTTTGACAATTGAATGTTGCCACGAAAAGAGATTTAACCTATAAACAACAAATTGGGGGGGAAAAAAACCGTAGGCCTATAATGTTCATTTTGAGGCTATTGCCTTTATTATACGTATCATATACATTTTAGTATCTCATACTATTGGAATCATATACAGTCAATTTGAATGCAAATAAAATGCTTATAACTAAATATTAACAATTTAATACAGAATTGAGTGCAAAAAACGATTTATCTTTATCGAGTGGAAGAATCATCTAACACATATTTAACTAAAAATGTTACAATAAGAAATAGAAAAAACATATTGAACACTGATTCATTTCGGAAAATTACAGTTTTCAGTTTTTTTTTTCATTTAATGTTATTTCGTTGCATTCTTTTGCGTCTTTCTAATTTTCACTCAATTTCTCTAAGATTCTGATTAGAATTCACGGAACTGTGGTGGAATGAATTTACACATGTGCAATAATTTATTTTCTGCACTGCTCTTAATGACTTGACTAACTACTTTCGCCATTTGTTACATACAGATCACCATTCACTTGAAAGCCAACTTTTAAAAATGGATAAAACAGGTCTGGAAGAGAGTATGGATAATTTTACATCTACCGTGCCGCGATACTCTCCGCATAGATCACTAATCCACTAAAAAAACTCAAGTTTAGAATTTTTGTGGGTTAGATCTGTTTTCGGGGCAACTATTCAATTGCATTATACATGTTAATATCGGATATTTTGATTTTCTAATTCTTAGAGTACAAATTAAATTTAATAGGAACAACGTTGAATACATCCATCCATAGTAATTATGCCCGAAGGCAGGTCCTTCACTTGCAATCATAGCATTTTCAGGTAATTGTAGGTGTGGTAGCTTCCCGTTGCTTTCCACACCGGTGAAGGATGATGATGGCCATATGATTTCGGGGACCGTTTGGGCCTTAAAGTTTTCCTGACATTTGTCTTACAGGTGAGGAAAAAAAACCGATAAAAACCTCACCCAGAAAAACTGCCCCGACCGGGGATCGAACCCGGGTCCACCGCGTGACAAGGCAGCACGCTACCTCGAGACCACAGCGGTGGACCTATGTGATGAAATTTGGCGTTTAAATTATGAAAATAGATACCTGAGATCTCAGTCTTCCTCAACTTCGGATGTAGGATATGGAGTACTTTCGGAGCATATGCTCCATTTTCAGCTTGTATATTAGTACCGATATATAAGCTGAAGATGGATCTTGTGCTCCGAAAGTACTCCACATCCTACATCCAAAGTTGAGGAAAACTTGAAGTACAACTAATCTCAACGGTGTTTCGTCATGAATTTTAAAAGCATCGATTTGGCATTTGTCATCCATAGTTCTTCTAAGAATTTTCATAAATAATGCCACGTGTGATGATTTCCATTTATCTAGAGAATTTGGAAATCAAGAGTGGCATTTGTTAGTACTATTTAACGAATAAAATTAGGCTGTTTACTCACAAATCATTATTTAACTATAGTTATTTTTAAATATTTATATATTTAATGTAAACGGCGATGTTTGAAAACAAACGAGAAACGATTGGTACGCTTCATTTGCTTATTTTGTTCATCACTGCAACCAGATCATATTATTTATTGCCAAAGGATCGCAATGCTGTAGGAATGCGCCCTAGTGGAGAATTTTTAACTAACGTTATAGGTATTAATTAATTTCTGATGTCCTATTGTAAATATGTCAATTACATTTTTTCTGGAACGTAATTTCCTGGAAAGTAATTCGTTTAAGAAAGTGCAAACAGTGTTTTTTTTGTGGTATAATCAATTGTTACAAATGTTTTTATATTATCTCTCGTTGCGCTACGTGTTGACATTCATGCACTATATATACAATCTGGTAGCCGTATTTCTTAGAGAGTCAGTCAAAATAATGCTATGACCTATTCGGAATGTTGAAAAGGAGGTGCTTTCTTTATTATGATAACCGTTAGTTGGTAAATTCTAGGCGAAACACGACTGTGATTTGTTGTAAATAAAAAATCATTGAAATGTAATTGGCCATTGAGTCCCATTTGGGGCATGAGTTAAGTAGTCACGCATATTTCGCTTGTGCAGGGAGCACTGCAGTACTACATAGGCTATAGTTTGTATCACTGTGCTAATAATGATGTACCGTAGAGATAAGTTGAAATGAGTTGATTGCACTATGTTATTTCCACTTGACCGCGAAACCAAACACACCACGTTCTTACGTCATGCCGCGTCATTAATTCCCAACAGGGCTGCTAAAATCGTCGCCTAAAGAGATTTTGTTATTTTCATTCTTTATTTGTAGGATTTTCATCCTGCTTATTTCCCAAATCACTCCTCGGATGAAGACATATTGGATGTGCAGCCACTGTCTTTTCATCTCTTGGCTGGTCTTCCTCTTGCTCTTTACCCGTCCATTGGTCTATCTTCTTTAGCTCTTTTTGCAAGTCTGTTGCTTCCATTCTTTCTATTTGATCTTTCCATATTTTCGTCTGTCTATAATAAATTTGGTTATGTCTCGAATTTTACATAAACAATATATGAGGAACGCTAGAAAAAGGACTACGATTTGGGGGGGGGGAAGTTGTCCATTTAACAAATTTAAAAGTGTTTAAATTGCTAGAAATACATTATATCAAACTAGACATCTGGTGATCATACTACACGGCGCTACAAGCCTGAAGGTCCTTGGCCGGCTGTTGACCTCACACATCACATCCACATGTGTTAATCACAGGGTTAGACGATCACCCGGGCAGTATAGGGGTGACATGTTGTCAGCATGTCGACTCCCCCAGCTCAACTTGGAGCCGCTAGTTATAATAGCTACCCGGATTCTTAACGATGCTGGGTGCGCACCGGTCCCATACTGGCCGAAATTCCATGAGAAAATTTCTTCCTCCATGGGGAGTCGAACCCAGCGCAAGTTCCATAGCTCTGTGCAAGGCATCTTGTCTTAACCACCCATCTACGGCGCGGACTTTGGTGGTGTAGTTAACATAACAGTGAGATTAATAGTTGGCATATACTCGGGTTTTGAAGCCAGAATCAGGACATTTACGCCCTGATGCTTAACCATTGAACTACTTAGGTGAACATCACAGACCAAGTTTTTCGTCCAAACCTCTCATTTCAGTTTAAGAGTAGTTAAGTTGCCCAGATGATGATAATGAATGATATATAATAACGAACCACCAGCAGAGCCCTTAAACCCAAATTTAATCTGAATTCCGGACCAGGGACGACCATAGAAATAATCCCCTTTAATGAAAAATGTCTGTGGTCTGAACGAAAATCGACCCGGGATCTTACGAATTCTGACCGCAAGATCACGAGGCTGGTCAGTAAGTACAGTGTAGAGATGAATAGTAACTGTGAATGTCAGGTCTCACAGTTGGTTCACAATCGCTATGCTGACCTTGTTCTGCAAGTGGAAAGTAGGCTATCCGGCCAACATGACATTCACTGTCATCGCGCCAGTTTTTCTCCATTATTATTATTATTATTATTATTATTATTATTATTATTATTATTATTATTATTATTGTTATTATTATTAACTAAACTAACTAACTCACTGGCACTTTCGAACCCGTAGGTTCATGACCGCGCGGACATAAGCTCTCCCTCCATATATCCCTATCCTGAGTCAATGTTTTCCAATCATCCCCTGTATAATCTACTTCCCTCAAATCATAGTTAATGTTATTTTTCCACCTCATTCTTGGTCTACCAATTGGGCGTTTTCCCTCTAGTTTTCCTACAAGAAGCTTCCATGCACGTCTTTCATTCCCATTCGTGCCACATGTCCTGCCCATCGCAGTCTATGAGACTTTAACTGTTTTCATTATATCTGGCTTCCTGTCAAGACCATGTAATTCACTGTTATACAGTCTTCTCCATTCACCTGTCTGTTCGTCTCTCTTTTATCCAATTTTTTTCCTAAGAACTTTATTCTCAAATACTCGTAATCACCTTTTCCTCCCTTAAAGTAAGAGTCCATGTTTCGCATCCATATAATATAACTGGTAGAATAATAGTTTTATATATTTTCAGTTTAACGTTTTTTGTAAGGAGTTGGGACATCAAGAGTCCCTATAATGCATAATAACATGCATTTCCAGAATTGAACCTACGTTTAATTTACTTGTGCATCTCTATGCATCTCATTGTTGTTTGTGATTATTGTTCCTAAGTATTCGAATTCTGCCACTTCTTCAAAATTTCCATCATTTGTCATTAGCTGTCCATTTCCATTATTAATATTATTACTATTATTAACTAGCACTATGGCTTATAGACCCCATAGGTTCAAAGCTGCACCTACTAAAATCCTCCATTGGCACTTCCTATCCTCAGCTTGTTTTCTTTCTTTCATGAAAGAGACCATAGAGTTCCTTGTAGAAAACCCAGAAGAAAAGAGCTAAGTATGTAGACCAAGAATGAATCATCCATAATTTGATGGACATAAATTATACAGTGGATGATTGGGAAGCATTATCTCAAAATAGAGATGTATGGAGAGCGCCATGAACATTTGGGTTCCATAGTGACACTAGTGAGTGAGTTAGAATAGCATCAACCATGATTTGAGGGAAGTAAATTATACAGGGTGATTTACAAAATTTGCCCTGGGTAGAGATGTATGGAGAGCTTGTATCCGCGTGATCATGAACCTCTGGGTTCGTTAGTGTCAGTGAGTGTGTTAGTAATATTGAAAATTTACAATATATGTTACTTGACAAATTAAAAGAAAATATGAGGAATTTTGATGAAAAATGCAGTCTAAGTTCAAGATATATTAAAAAAAATGAAAATAGGCCACCAGTCAATATTTTTAAAATTTCTTTGCATACAAAAGAAATCAGTAATTTTATACAACCGAATGCACAATGAGTTTATAACTATGGCAGTTTTTATTCCATTTTGAGCGCCAAAAACCTAGACATTGAAATAAACTTTTGACATTGAAATATTGATCTCAAAGGAATCACCAGTGCCCTTAAGTAGCTCAATGATAGAGCGCCAGATCGTAAAGTGGGGGATCTTGGGTTCAAATCCGGTTCAGGTGGAAATTTTCCTCTATAGTTGTTTCAAGTCGCTCTGGCGTGACGTTTTATGAGTCACGTAACTGTCGACTCTGAAAATAATTCACCCAAAACGAAACTAACTTAATTTGCTATAAGGAACTTTATTTAGTACGTGATATAAAATTCAATGTCAGCAGGTAAATCTTGAATAATTCATTTAAATTCACGTAACACCAGAAAATGAAAGAAATGTTATTCTTTAACTTTTCACGCTCTGATAAACTGTTGCTAAAAATATTTATGACTATTTAACTCATGCCCCAAATGGGAGTCAATGACCAATCACATTTCAAAGATTTTATATTTACAACCAATCACAGTCGTGTTTCGCCTAGAATTTACCAACTAAAGTTTATCATAATAAAAAAAGCACCTCCTTTTAACATTCTGAGTAGGTCATAGCATTATTTTTGCAGTGACTGACTCACTAAGAAATACGGCTACCAGATTATATATATAGTGCATGAGTGTCAACAGAAAGCGAATGCGAGAGATAATATAAAAACATTTGTAACAATTGATTATACCACAAAAAAAACACTGTTTGCACTTTCTTAAACGAATTATTTTCCAGGAAATGACGCAGAAAAATATAATTGACATACTTACATCATAGGACATCAGAAATTAATTAATACCTATAGTCTAACGTTGGTTATAAGTTTCTCCACTAGGGTGCATTCTTACAACATTGCGATCTTTTGGCAATAAATAATAAGAACTGGTTGCAGTGAGAACAAAAGAAGCAAATTAAGCGTACCAATCGTTACACATTGGTTTTCAAACATCGCCGTTTGTCTGTCGACATTCCTGGTTTCTCTCCTGGCATGGCGTACTTGTAACCCACTTCTGAGGTTGGGGCACCTGGAAGGCGGGGTTACGTTGCCCCGATGATATGATGGGTGATGATGATGATGATAATGGTGCGCCAGGAGAGTCCCTGATCCTAAGCTTAACCTAAGATGAATATGAATGATGATGATTGCGATGGCCATATGATTTCGGGGACCGTTTGGGTCTTAAAGTTTTCCTGACATTTGTCTTACAGGTGAGGAAAAACCCCGATAAAAACCTCACCCAGAAAAACTGTCCCGACCGGGGATCGAACCCGGGCCCGCTGCGTAACAAGGCAGTACGCTACTCCGAGACCACAGCGGTGGACAACATTAAATATATAAATATTTTAAAATAACTATAATTAAATAATGATTTGTGAGTAAACAGCTTAATTTTATTCGTTAAATAGTCCTAACAAATGCCACTCTTGATTTCCAAATTATCATAAGTAATGCCACGAGTGATTTCCACTCTCTTCGTGAGTCGTGAATTTATCGATAATTTGGAAATCACTCGTGGCATTTGTTAGGACTATTTAACGAATAAAATTAAGCTGTTTACTCACAAATCATTATTTAACTATAGTTATTTCAAAATATTTATATATTTAATGCAAACGGCGATGTTTGAAAACAAATGAGAAACGATAGGTACGATTCTACTGCTTCTTTTGTTTATCACTGCAACCAGATCATACTATTTATTGCCAAAGGAACGCAATATTGTAACAATGCTCTCTAGTGGAGAAAAAATGAAATACATCAAACTGTATATTAATTCATTTCTGATGTCGTATGATGTAAATATGACAATTATATTTTTTGGATTATTACCTGGGAAAAAATACATTTAAGAAAGTGCAAACAGTGGTTCTTTTTTTGGTGGTATAATCAATAGCTGCAAATGTTTTATATTAACTCCCGCATGCGGCATGTACTATATATACAATCTGGTAGCCGTATTTCTCACAGGCTCAGTCATTGCAAGATAATGGTCAGACCTGTTCAGAATATTAAAAAGGAGGAGCTTTCCTTAATATGGTAATTATAACACTGATAAATATTTCGTGGAACACGACTCTGATTGGTTGTAAAACAGAAATCATTCAAACGTGATTGGTCATTGACTCTCATTTGGGGCATGAGTTAAATAGTCTAAATAAATTCACTCCTCACGGATATCACTCGTGGCATTACTTAAGAAAATCATATCAAACTTTGATAATTGTATATATTGAATACGTCGTGGGTTTCATCAAGTAAACACAAAATCAATTAATTACTAAATACATTATAGGGTTATTCTATCCTATTCCATTTACGCAATTTAACCTCTGGCCTTATTAGTACTTTTACGTGGAACTTGGTACCCAGACCTTACAGTGACACGATCTGTCGGGAGAGGGATTTAACTATGGATCACATACATACCTTTTTAATCACACAAAGACATGGAGGGTCTCACTGAATGAGTGATCAGCTCAATGTCAGGTCTTCCTAGATAACACGAAAACACGCCATTCACACATACACACATTCATACCAAACATGCGAAAAAGATAAAGATGGCCAGATAATGTTCATTGACATTTAAAATGTTATATATATATATAAATATTTATATATATATATATATATATATATATCCACCCATCCATAGTAATTCGGCATTTTCATGCTATGCTTTGCAGCTTTGCTAGGGAATTATAGGTGTGGTAGCTTCCCGTTGCTCTCCACACCGGTGAAGGATGATGATGACCGAATGATTTTTGGGGACCGTTGGACCCTAAACTTCCTGACTTTTGACTTACAGGTGAGGAAAAACCCCGAAAAAAACTCACCTAGGAGCCTGTCCCGACCGGGAATCGAACCCGGGCTCGCTGCGTGGCAAGGCAGCAGGCTACCTCGAGACCACAGCGGTGGATTATATATATATACATATATCTCCATCCATAGTAATTATGCCCGAGGGCAGGTCTTTCACTGCAATCATAGCGTTTTCATGCAATGCTTTGCAGCTTACTAGGGAATTGTAGGTGTGGTAGCTTCCCGTTGCTTTCCACGCCGGTGAAGAATGATGATGATGATGATGATGACCGGATGATTTTCGGGAACCGTTGGACCCTAAGCTTCCTGACATTTGTCTTACAGGTGAGGAAAAACCCCGAAATAAAACCTCACCAAGAGCCTGTCCCGACCGGGAATCGAACCGGGTCCGCTGCGCGACAAGGTTATATATATATTGTCCACTGCTGTGGTCTCGAGGTAGCGTGCTGCCTTGTCACGCAGCGGGCCCGGGTTCGATCCCCGGTCGGGACAATTTTTCTTGGTGAGGTTTTTATCGGGGGTTTTCTTACCTGTAAGACAAATGTCAGGAAAACTTAAAGGCCCAAACGGTCCCGAAATCATATGGCCATCATCATCATTCTTCACCGGTGTGGAAAGCAACGGGAAGCTACCACACCTACAATTCCCTAGTAAATCTGCAAAGCATAGCATGAAAATGCTATGATTGCAGCGAAGGACCTGCCTTCGGGCAGAATTACTATGGATGGATATACCTAAAGAAAAATGTACAGTTACCTGTTGTAAATCTACGACATAGAAATCAAAATTCAGCCACCTTCCAAAGGAAATAAAATTAAGGATTTTTACGCTCTGTAAAAAAAAAAAATAATAATAGACACGTTTGAAAGCATCAAATGGCATGCGGTTGTGTTCATTTGTAGAATTCTATACAGTTGCACCGAGTGTTCACAAATTCTATGAGACACGTAGGTCAACTTCATCAGAACAATTGTACGGTAATCTTGTTGCGTAGACGCACAGAAACTGTGACCCAGTTTGACAGTCGCAGCGTCTCCGGGCGCCTTGTACAGTATTGTAATTTAACTCACTTGTCGATACACCGCATCTCTCTCAGCTACAACACGACTCCATAATTGTACCATAGTCAGGTGTTTTCTAGATGCTTACTTGTAATAATAATAATAATAATAATAATAATAATAATAATAGTTTTATTTTACCTGACAGAGTTAAGGCCTTAAGGCCTTGTCTACCATTCAACCAGGTTTAAAAAAATACAAAAGAAAAGTCTTAAATCTAAATTACAATATATATATATATAAACGATTACAAGTTATGAATACAATACAATTAATATTTATAATGTATTTTGATTTACTCTAAATTTAACGAATTAAATATATAATATGTACAAGATATATAAAAAAGAGGAAAAGATTAATGACATAGTATAACATTAAATGAATAGAGAAAAATTAATTATTAGACAACAGGTAACTGTATAAGCGTGACTTAAAGGTGCCAAGTGTGCGGCAACCCCTGATATCTTGAGGAGGAAGGAGATTCCAGGAGCGGGCGGAGGCTACTGTGAAGGAAGTAGAATAGGAGGAAGTGCTATGAAGAGGAATTGTTAGCAGACTGCTATCTTGTGACCTAGTGTCAATATTGTGGTAGGAGGATAACTTCTCAAATCTGGACGCCAGGTAAGTAGGAATGTAGGAATTCAGAAGCTTGAAAAGTAGCGAAAGAGAGTGCAATTTACGTCTGTCAGTAAGACGGAGCCAAGAGAGGTTATTAAAGTGTTCGGAAATATGGTCATAACGGCGGATATTGAAAATGAATCGAATGCAAGCATTATGAACACGCTGCAGTCTCTGCGACAAGGCATAGTTTAGATCATTATATATAATGTCACAATAATCGAAGTGTGGTAACACAAGATTCTGCACTAGGATTGTTTTAACGAAACTGGGAGAAAATTCTTTAAACGTCTAAGATAATGTAAGATGGAGAAAGTCTTTTTACATATGTTTTTCACTTTTGTTTGCCAGGTTAATTTGCGTCTAGATGTAGTCCAAGATCTATTACTGAAGAAGAATAAGGGATAATTATATTATTTATAGTAATGTTTGGAAGAGTAGATATGTGTAGATACTTGTAAGCAAGTGGATGACAAAAGACCAATTCCATTACACATTCAATTTATTTTTTTCCCAGTCTGGAAAAGCTGACGATAAAATAGAATTGTTTGAAACATGTTCAAGAACAAATCAACATTAATATTGAGGTAAGGTGTTCAGACTAAAAATAATATAATTAACTATGCATTTTGAAAGCTCTTGTTTATACTATTAACTTATAGTTACAGCTATGTTGATTTCTAAATATTTTCTTTATTGCTTATAGCTCGAATTAAATATGGCGTAATCGGTTCGTTCATTATCACTTTACTGACGTCCGCTACGTCCAAGGCAACAGTTTTAGTCCTAGACCACAGTGGCTCAATATAGAACGATATTTGTAACATATACAGGGTAGATGTAATATATGCGAGGTTTGTTGTGAGAAAAAACATGGAAAATACCCAGTACATACCAAATTTGTATAGATTCAAAAATACTGGAAAGAGTAAATTAATTTACCTATCTTGGATATACATTAACATATTTGGATGAAGTAGACATAGCAAATAAAATTATGAATTTTAATAAAACTTTAACTAGTCCAGAGAGATACCAGAGTATGGTTATTATACAAAACATTAGCAAGACCTGCACTTTGCTACGACAGTGAGGCATGGACTTTGAGGAAAGGAGAAAAGAGCAGAATAACTTCTAGTGAAATGAGACAAGTGGGATTACAAACCGATGATTTATTGGAGGAACTACGTTTAGAATCAGTCATTAAGTACATACATGAATACCAAAACAACTGGATGAATCATTTGCGACAAATGAGTTTAATTAGAGTTCTCAAAGCCATGCTTCGTCATTGTCCAACAGAGAAAACATCTTTGGGCCGTCCAAGGAAGCGCTGGATACAAAATTAATCAGTGAAATCACAACATGCCTCTAGGCTTAAGACTTGTATGGATGAAAAAAGAAGAAGTAATATATCTGCGCAGATTTTAAGTATGAATTCCTTGTGGTAAATAAAATAAATATATATATCCATCCATCCATAGTAGGATGGTCCTTCACTGCAATCATAGCATTTTCATGTTATGCTTGCAGCTTTACTAGGGAATTGTGTAGGTGTGGTAGCTTTCCGTTGCTTTCCACACCGGTGAAGGATGATGATGATAATGATAATGGTAAGGATGATGGCCATATGATTTCGGGGACCGTTTGGGCCTTAAAGTTTTTCCGACATTTGTCTTACAGGTGAGGGAAAAACCCCGATAAAAACCTCACCCAGAAAAACTGCCCCGACCGGGGATCGAACCCGGGCCCGCTGCGTGACAAGGCAGCACGCTACCTCGAGACCACAGCGGTGGACTTTAATATATATATATATATATATATATACAGCGGTGGACTTAATATATATAGGCTATGCACGCCGTAGCGTAGTGGTTAAGGCTCTGCGCTACAAGCCGTAAGGTCGAGGGTTCAAGTCCCGGTGGGGTCAGGATTTTTAAACTGACCCAAACCTTCTGGCGACACTATGGCCCTGGGGTCGACTCAGCCTCTAACGGAAATGAGTACCAGACGCTTGTTCTGGGGTAAAGGCGGCCGTCACGCAGGGCTGACAACCCGGCTGACATCAAGTGCCGATTGTCTAGAAATAGTGGGAGCCTTAACCTCGCACTACCCCAAGGGCCTCCTGAGGCCTGTAGTGGGAATACGTTACTTATTTATTTATTTATATATATATATATATATATATATATATATATTATATTGCTTATACCGTATTATGAAATAATGCACCAGTAATTTCTGTACAAAATATTTTTTTTCTCTGACTAAACCATAGATGTGTCATTGGCATGTAGATTGCCAGTCTAGTAGCCCCCGTAGAATTCAACCAATTGAAAAAGCCATGAAAACATCTGTAAAATATTCTTAAGGTATGTAACGTATGTGTGGAATTATTCTAACGCAAGCTCTTTTTAAATACTGTAATATGTACGTATAGTCCATGAAACAAATACGTACTCATCTCACGTATATGTTCGTAATCTTTATATATAAAAATTCAGCCTGCATCTGTTTGTGCTCGCAAAACTTAAAAAGTAGTCGATCAATTGTCTTGAAATTTTGAAACAACGTTGCATTCCAATACGCGCGTGTTATTATAATTTTTTTAACTCAATGGCGACAAGCCTAGAAGGCCCTTGACCTATCAGCCAGCTACTGGCCTCACATCTAACTAACTCACTGGCTCTAACAAACCCTTAGATTCATGGCCGCGCGGACATAAACTCTTCATACATCCCTATCCTGAGCCAGTGTTTTCCAATCATCCCTGTATAATGCACTTCCCTTAAATCATGGTTAATGTTATTCTCCCACCTCAATCTTGGTCTACTAACTGGACTTCTTCCTCTGGTTTTCCTACCAGAAGCTTCCATGCACCTCTTTCATCCCCCATACGTGCCACATGTCCTGCCCATCGCAGCTTAAGAGACTTAACTGTTCTTATTATATCCGGCTTCCTATACATATAATGTAGCTCACTATTATGTAGCTTTCTCCATTCATCTGCATGTTCATCTCTTTTTGGCCCACTTAGTATAAAACATAAAGGGGTTAAAAAATTAAAGGAAAGATTACTATTAACATTGTATTATACTGTAAGAATTAAAAAAAATCATTCCCATATCTTCGAATTATGTACACTAAAATCGGTAACCCTAAAGCGAAAAATGTTCCTTAGAACTTTATTCACAAAGCTGGCCTCACATCCACATGTGTTAATCACAGAGGCAGATGATTATCCTGCCACTATAGGGATGGCATGTGATTGGTAGGTGTGTAATTACCAGCCGTTATAGCTGATGCCGCTACTTATTGTAGGTATCTAAATTCCTCACGATGCTAGGTGGGCACCGCACCGGCCCCATGCTGGGCGAAATTCCATGAGGCAATTTCTTCCCCCATTGAGATCCGAACCAGCTCAAGTCCAGTATCTCTGCGCTAAGGCTTCTTGCCTTAACTACTCGGCTACAGCTAGTATGTTTATAGTAAAATTAAATTTTGACACCAACGTTACATTCGAATATGCGCGTTTTAGATTTCAAACAACTTCAATTTCCAATACGCTATGACTTTCAATAAAGCGCAAGGACAATATTTGCAAGTGTGTGGTTTGAATGTTGAAAATACCTCATGTAAATTCGTTCTTCTTCTTCCTTCATGTGATAGACGTAGTGGTCTGTTACGTTCTCAATCCAACGTTTGCCCAAAGATACCTTGCCTAGTGGCTGGTAATTTACGTGAGATTTACAGTTGTTTCTGTATTTTTGTTCATATTCCATGACTGATTCTGTTTGTAATTCTTTGAGAATATCAGAATTCCTTTTGTGGTCTGTTCTCGAGTAACCTGCAGTACGTCTCATAAATTGTAAATTAGTTCAAATCGGGAAAATCCCTGGAGTGTGCTGCGCACGCCGAATTAATTTATTTAAGCCGCTCAATAGACCTTTATGAAAATTCTTTTTACTTATTCAATTAAAAATACAAACACATATTCATTTATTTAGGCGTAACAGCGCACGCCGGGTATTAGCTAGTTAAAAGGTAAAGTGATCCCACTACAGGCCTCAGGAGGCCCTTGGAGTAGCAGGAGGTTAAGGCTCCCACTTTTCCTGGACAATAGGCACTTGATGTCAGCCCTGCGTGACGGCTGCCTTTAACAAGTTTCTGGTACTCATTTACGTTAGAGGCTGAGTCGACCTCAGGGTCGACAATAAAGTGAATACTGGATATTCGTTTAAGAAAGTGCAAACAGTGGTTTCTTTTTATTGTGGTATAATCAATTTCTATAAATGTTTTCTATTGTAACCCGCAAACAGTATCTGCTTACATTCGTGCGTTATATATATAATCTGGGGAGCCATTTGCGTTCTAGGATTTTTATATCTTAATATATAAATTGCTATATTCAACGTATTTCTAAGAGAGTCACTGCAAAATAATGCTCTGACCTATTCAGAACTGTTAAAAAGGGGGAGCTTGATTTTAAAGTGATAAAATTAAACTGATAAAATCGAGGTGAAAAACGGCTGTGATTGGTTGTAATTCAAAATTCATTGAAATGTGATTGGTCATTGACTCCCATTTGTGGCATGAGTTAAATAGTCACCCTAACGTGCCCACTAATATATGTCAAGTTAGATTTTATAAAATGGGCAAGTTAGTGTTAACGTTATTGCCCATCCTAAGTGGACAATATCTGCTAGCCTTTTTACATTTCCCGTATATACTTCGTCGTCCGGAACTATATAAATGTAAACAAAACGCAAGCAATAATTATCGGACATCCAAGGCTTATTACAACCTCATAAACAATGGCAATATGCCGGCTGTCATATTAGATAATGAACAAATTCCTTATACCGACGTCGTTAAAAACTTGGGATTTTACTTAGATTCTAATTTAAAATGGCATGAGCAAGTAAAACAAACATCTAAAAGGATCTTCTCCATAATGCATTCCCTAAGCGACTTAAACATTTTCTTCCTACAACTCTTAAAAGAATTTTAATCCAAACTTTAGTGATGCCGCATTTTGACTACTGTGGCGTTCTACTAACTGACATAAGTGACGGATTGTCGGACAAACTGCAGCGTGTCCATAATATGTGTATCAGATTCATATTTAATGTTCGAAAATACGATCACATTTCTCCATTATTCCACGAATTGTCATGGCTACATCTAAAAGAGAGAAGAAAATCGCACTGTCTAATTCTCCTATTTAAGATCCTACATACCTCGATTCCCAATTATTTATCATCCCGTTTCCAGTATCTATCCTCAACCATAACTTAAACACAAGATCACAACATAGTCTCTTACTTAATATACCGCAACATAGGACATCATATCACTCCATGTCATATACCATCTCCACTTCTCGCAACTGGAATTCCCTACCACAAGAAATAAGGGGCTGCCGGACATTGGCATCTTTTAAAAGAAATCTAAATTATATTTGCTCTAAACTCGACTTCATTATTATCCAGTGTAAGATATATATATTAATTGGTGTTTCCCGTATAATGTATCATATTTATATTATTATTATTATTATTATTATTATTATTATTATTATTATTATTATTATCGTATCATTATTGTTATTACCCTATAAATGTTGTTTGTACATGACATTTACATTGTTTTTTATTGTATCTTTAAGTGTTTATAATTAGTATAGTGTATATCTATATTTGTCGAATATTTATTTGTATTTGTACTGGTTGAGTGGAAGAGAGGGCCTTATGGCCTTAACTCTGCCAGAATAAATAAAGTATTATTATTAAAAGTATTATTATAAAATAAATGGGAAATACCTCTCGGTCCTTTTTTTTATTCCACCTCAAGCGCTGTTTGTTTATAACGGAATTATATGCTTGACATTTGTTACATTATATAGACACGTTCAATTTATTATTCGCTGATGACCAGATTATAATAGGTCAAGATGAAGAAGATATAGAATGTATGATTAGAAAGTTGGTAGATGCATTTGAGGTAGGTGGACTGAAGATAAATTATATCAAAACAGAATATATGGTAATCGGAGGAAATTCAGAAGACCTAAAAATTAATAATATGATAATTAAACGTGTTGAAGAATTTAAGTATCTTAGATCTATAATAGATAAATCTGGTAATTGTGAAAAAGATTTTATTAACAGAGTAAATTGTGCAAGGAAGGCGATTAGATCCCTGAATGGTCTTTTATGGAACAGAAATTTGATCAGAAAAAAATAGATTATACAGACTAATAGAAAGTATACTTACATATGGATCAGAAAGCTGGACAATAAATGAAAGGATGTAGAAAAGAATCTTAGCGACAGAAATGGATGGATTACGGAGAAGTATGAGAATATCCAGGCTACAACATATTCGAAATGCATATCAGGCAAGACATGGATGCAGAAGAAACTGTAATTGAAATGATAACAAAGAGAGGTTTGCAGTGGTATGGATATGTACAACGGATGTCGGAAGACCAGTGGCCTAAACATGTGTTAGATTGGATGGTACCAGGCAGAAGGAAGAGGGGGAGAAGAGAAGAGCATGGTATGAGGGAATATATGATGCCATGATAAAGGGTATGGAAGATAGGAATCTCTGGAAAGCAGGAATCAAAGGCAAACTGCTGTCAAGTGGAATTAAGTATTAAGTAAGTTTATAGACACGTATGAATATTGGTTCCGACCTTACATCGTGCCCATCTTCAGGATACTGTAGGCAACTGTGTCAGATTGTTAATAAGATTATTGTAATCCTTGATATCCTTGTGAAGCCCAAAATAAGAGTCGACACCGATGTGTGTAATGTCCTCGTCATGTGATCAGAATATAAAGGCGCTTAATTCCTAACAACAGGATGTGCAAACCACCGCTGCCATCTCATCCATATGAACGGAAGTCTAACTTTTAATTTGAAAGTTGTTTTTATTAGTTGAATACAATCAATACTAGTAAAATTCATATCAAATTCCGTTGAGGTGAAGTCATATGGTGAAAGTTAAAAATTAAATTGTACCTGTTGGTAGGTGCCGTCGTCCTCAGCTTTGTTAAATATTGTATAAAAAATTAACTGTTTCTAATAAAAGGTCTTCCAACATTTTTTTCTAGTCAAATAAGTCGGCCGCGGTGGACTAGTGGTTATGTTCCTTGTATCTGGTCCCGAGAATCGCGGGTTCAAACCCGGCCGGAGTCGATGGATTTTTTTTAATATGGAAAATTCCAAGGAGCAAGTTCTTTTAGGAGCCTGAAAATCTTAAGACAAAAAACCTTCTTCGTCACGGTTTAGGCTTATTTACTAGCCTGTTCCGGCTCAAAATTGCTGCTGTTTCCATCTTTTCTTTGATCTTCCTAAACTTCTTTTTCCTCGTGGTGCTTTTGTTATTCTATTCTCAGTCATCCTTGCTAAGTATTGTTTCTATTTGGTCCTATATTTCACTATTGTTGTATTTAATTCCTCTACTTTTAGTTCTTGTATTATTTCTGTGTTGTGTTTTTTGTCTGTTCTTTGATATCCTGCTATTGGTCTGAGGAATTTAATTTCAGCAGCTTGTATTCAGGCAGATTGTTGTGTTGTCACTGTCCATGTTTCGGATCCATAAGTAATAATAGGAACTGCCATTGTCTTGTATAATTTCATTATAGAGTCTTTCCTGGCTTTATTTTTCAAAGTTCTTTTTAGTGTTCCTGTTATATAATTAAACTTATTTAATAAGACAACTAAAAGTAGAGGAATTAAACACAACAATAGTGAAATACAGAACAAACTGGAAAGAACACTTAGCAAGGATGATTGAGAATAGAATACCAGAAGCAGCATACAACTATTCACCACCAGGAAGAAGCAACTTGGGAAGAACAAACAAAAGATGGAAATAGCAGCAATTTGGAGCCGGAACAGGCTAGTAATTAGGCCTAAACCGTGACGAAGAAGAAGAAGAAGAAAAATCTTAAGTCTCGGGACCCACGGCTTAAAGTCCCTGCCGGAGGACTTGTTCCTTGGATTATTCCATCCTAAAAGTCCATCGATCCTGGCCGGGTTTCAACCCGCGACCCTCGGAACTAGAGACAAGCTACATAACCACTAGACACATTTATGTCACCAGTACAGTTTTCAATTCTAGTAAAAATTGTACCCTAACATCAGACCGAACACCAATAAAAGATGTTTTAACATGTCCCGTCTAATGTTATGTCTCGCTTAATAAGCGATTTTTCATGTTTCCCTGAAAAACAGTTTAAAAAGGGTTTTACTCTAAACATGTAAAGTGTCTTAAAAATTTACAACCCCTTATCTGCACAGTGTACCGACAAAATTCTTTAGCCTATCTTCTTTCAATATAGTTTTAGAATACGCTGTATATAAGAAATTCTGGCATTAATATTAGAGGGACTGTATTTTTTTATAACTAACTCACTGGCTCTGTTGAACCCTTAGGTTCATGACCGCGCGGACACAAGTTCTCCTTACATCCCTATCCTGAGCTATTTTTTTCCAATCATCCCCTGTATAATCTACTTCCCTTCAATCATGGATAATGTTATTCTTCCACCTCATTCTTGGTCTACCAACTGGGCGTTTTCTCTGGTTTTCCTACAATAAGTTTCCATGCACCTCTTTCATCCCCCATACGTGCCACATGTCCAATCCATAGCAGTCTACGAGACTTAACTGTTCTCTATCTGGCTTCCTATACATATCATGTAGCTCACTATTATATAGTTTTCTCCATTCACTTGTATTTTTATAAGCCGGTCAAAATATTGTTCAGATTATTATTGATGAGATTATTATTATTATTATTATTATTATTATTATTATTATTATTATTATTGTTGTTGTTGTTGTTGTGGGAAGCACACAAGCAGAACTTTTTAGAATCCAAAAATCCAAATCTCGCTTCCTTAGTGGAGAATTGTCCGTGGAAGAGTTTTAATTTATTTTATCCTGAAATAATATGATCTTAATAATAATAATAATAATAATAATAATAATAATAATAGCTTTATTTTACCTGGCAGAGTTATGGCCTTAAGGCCTTGTCTACCACTCAACCAGGTTATATAGGGCCTTTAAATGAAAACCTATTATATATTTGTTCTCATTAGTTTTAATACATTTTTTTAAATTTAAACCAGTCTTATTCGAGAGGGGCGTTAAAGGTAAAAATCTTAAATACCGCTTGGTAGAAATGTTAAAAAAATAATAAATATAGATCCATCCATAGTAATTCTGCCCGAAGGCAGGTCCTTCACTGCAATATTTTCATGCTAAGCTTGCAGCTTTACTAGGGAATTATATGTGCGGTAGCTTCCCGTTGCTTTCCACACCGGTGAAGGTTGACGATACGGATGATGATGATGGCCATATGATTTCGGGGACCGTTTGGGCCTTAAAGTTTTCCTGACATTTGTCTTACAGGTGAGGAAAAAGCCCGATAAAACTTCACCCAGAAAAACTGCCCCGACCGGGGATCGAACCCGAGACCACAGCGGTGGACTAAATATAGATAGATGTCCATTAAAAGGAAATCTCGAATCAATCCACGCAAAAAGCCCTCAATCCATTTTTTACGAAAGCAAGATTTTGCGAAAGCTTGTTCTGCACTCCTACCTGCATGTCTTCACCATAAAAGGGCTTGAGTCCGGCCCCACTATTATGAAGGGTATATGAACAGTTTTAAAGGAAAAACACCAAAATTCCAATTTCATGTAAAATAAACTGAGAGCCTTTATGTATGAATCTATTCTAATAATGAAGATTCATAAATTACTGTTTGCATAAGACTGCAAAGTGTTACATTTATTTCTTTAATAGCAGTCGATGTGCACTGCTGCACTTGGCATTGTGAGCTATTATAATAAATAACAGTTGTTTGGACTTGAAACTGTTAGTAGCACATTGACCTCTTCAACATCAGCTGAGTGTTTCCGTAATCAACTGTCATCTAACAATTATTTTAAGATCATCATGAGATTCATGGATTGCTCATTTCCATCTCCATTATAATTTGCCACCGCTTCTTAGATCTTCCGATTATTATTATTAACTTCTTCTTCTTATTATTATTATTATTATTATTATAAAAAACCGCCAAAGCCCGTCTCAAGCCAGATTAGAAAAGGGTGAGGGGAGGAGTAACAACCTCGTTAAAAACCCAGGGTTCAGTACGCCCGGATGATAGTACCCTGTGAGGACTCCTTATCTAGGGTACAGATACTGCTGCCTTGCAGTTCGTCATTGGTTTGACAAAGGCTAGAGGAAGAAAACCTTGACCAAAAATTATCTGGTCCTCCAGGTTGGGGGTTGATGCATCAGGCCAGCTCCCTGTTCGTCACAAAAAACATAACAATGCTAAAAAGCCTAAAGATTTAAAATAAAACTTTAGGCACAGAAAGATGTGTAAACATTAAAATTCTGTATATAATTAAAATAATAATAATAATTATTATTATTATCATCATATTTTTTTATTTGTAGTTTAATATTTTGGTTATTTGCAGAGTATAAGAGTGACATTGATTCAAAATTACAAAAATATAATAAAATGAATGGGGTAATACGAAGACATTTTGGTAAACAGATGAGGACAGAGACAAAACTAAGATTACATAACATCACATCAAGAGCTGCTCTAAAATACGGCAGTGAAATTTGGATTTTAAATAAAAGAAACTCTCATAAACTTCAAGTAAGCCAAATGCGCTTCTTACGATCATTGTTAGGAGTTAATAGACTGGATCACCAAAGGAACACTATTATCAGAGGAAAACTTGGAGTAACAAGTTTAAATGAAGATATACAAAGATACCAACAAGAATGGAAAAATCATCTGAGGAGAATGGCAAGAAATAGACTTCCAAAATTGGCATTCCAATATACCACAACTGGACATAGGGACCAAGGAAGACCAAAACATCGGTGGAAAGATCAAGACCATCTTCGCTAGGTTTACCGTACAGGCCACATGGCCTAAAACGAATTTGTTCATGATGATGAATATTTTGGTAGATATGTATTGTATATATTCTTTTTCTATCATGAGACTTGAAACTATATATTGATGTCCCTGGAGAAGAAGAAATGAAGGGAGACCCAGTAAAAGATGGACAGACCAATTTCTAACATGAGATCGGAACAGACCTTAAGTCTAATCCTTAATGATGATGATCTTTTTCTGCGTCATGGAATTAGGCCATAGATCTGTTTCGACATCAAGAGAGGGTATCTCTCCATTTAGTTATGGGGCGCCTAATATATCTTCTTCTTCTGTATTGGTAGTAAAGCAAAATTTGTGGGAGTCTGTTGGGTGTCATTCTTTTTATATGTTCGAGCCAATTAGATCTTGAGTATTTAATTTTTTCTATAACACTGTAGATGTTTAATTCGGTTCTTATTTCTTCGTTATACAAGTATTTCTTATCCAACAATGCTACTGAACGTAAGAATTTCCTTGTAATCGGCCGCGGTGGACTAGTGGTTATGCTCCTTGCCTCTAGTCCCGAGGGTCGCGGGTTCATACTCGGCCGGGGTCGATGGATTTTTAGGACGGAAAAATCCAAGGAGCAAGTCCTCCGGGAGGGACTTTAAGCCGTGGGTCCAGAGTCTGAAGATTTTCAGGCTCGTAAAATATCCTTAAGCCTGAATGAAAAGGCCTCTAAGCAAAATTTATCGATTTTCCCGTCCTAGTACTACTTGGTTTCCTATATGTCAGTATGAGGCGGAACGCTGACCATGGACCACTCATATGACATATATACGCAAACAAGTGTAACTAAATTAGTATGGGTCAAATTCTTCCCTGTAGGGGAAGAGCGCCTAAATCTCTGTTAAGGGAAACATGAGCTTACAAGAAGACATCATCATCATCATTAACAAGAATTAAGCCCAATGGCCTGTTCCGATCTCATTATAGGTCGAATTGGTCCTTCCATCTCTTCAATGGTCTTCCCAACATTCTTCTCCCTTTTGGTTTATAATTATACATTCTTCTTGGTATGCGCTGTTCATTCATTCGTAATACGTGCTGAAGATAAGCATTTTGATAATATTTAATTCTTTCACGGAGATTAAATATATTAAGTTCTGTTCTTATATCTACGTTTTTCTTTTTATCGGTCCTTTGGTATCCTGCTATTGCTCTCAACATCTTCATTTCAGCAGCCTCTATTTGTTTACTATCTGCCTTTGTTAATGTCCAGGTTTCGCTTACAAGAAGATAAAAAAATAGGAAAAATAGCTTACAAGAAGATATTTTTCCTTTTATCTGATGTATTAAGTGCATTGTATATGTAAACGCCAATTTAATCGTGTTGCATCTATTTAAAAAAAAGCTAAGATTTTTAATTGCTGACGTATAGTTCAAGTTGTTTTTATATCCCACGGAGTGTGAATTTTTATAATGTTCGAATACCCAGTAGCGAAGAGAAGAATTAATCAGATACTAAGATTGTATTTATTTTAAGTTAGTGAAGGTTATGATAAAATGGATAAAAGAGAAAATAAAAGGACGGAAAAACCATTTCTTAAGAATATCTGATGACCGACTCGCAAAAATTCCCATGACAGAAAATATAAATTTCAAGACCTTTGGGACTTACTCCAAAACGATGGGAGAAGAGTTGGTTGTCTGCGTCACAATAAATCAACAATGTTCGAAAGGACAGGGCGAAGTCCTTATACCACGAGGAAGAAGGAAAGAAGTTAACACTCTATGTGTTATATAAATTATCATACACTTGGAATGAAATGATAATGGGAAAGTTTAAAAAGAAAAAGGACGGAATAAGTTATTTTTTTTGTAGAAAGAAGGAAAATAGCCCTTTATTTTAGATCTTCTTCTTCGGCTTTCCCCCACTTATAGGTTTGCCGTCTTCAATTTCCATTTATCCCTATCATTCCAATCTCCCTCTTCCAAATTCCTATCATCCATTATAGTTCTGACGTAGGTTTTCCATTTCCATCTTGGTCTGCCACGTTTATTTCTTCCAGGGTGTAACCACTGGTATATATTTTTTTGGCCATCTTTCATTTTTCCATTCTTTGTACATGGCCATACCATTGAAGCGTTTGATTTTTAATCCTCTTAACAACAGATGTGGTGACATTCATTTCTCTCCAAAGGAATTCATTTCTAATTTTATCCTGTCTTGTTTTTTGGAGGCTTCTTCTAAAATAATCAAATTCAACTGTTCTAATTGTATTCTTTTGTAATTCCGTCAAAGACCAAGTTTCACTTCCATATGACAAAATACTCTGTATTATGCTCTTATAAATTTTCATTTTAGTTTCCTTTGTAGTAGTTTTGTTCCAAATTAAAAAAAAACAATAATAATAATAATAATTTTTATTTTAGATATTGAAACTCTTTTTATATAACGAAATGGGATAATATAATTGTTTCAAAGAGTAGATGAAAAAGTCTTGTTCTATGGGGACTTGAATCAGCTTGAGTTCCTTAGCTCTGCACCAAGCATGATGCCTTACGGCGCGAGACATTACTTACAACGTAGGCCTAAATTATTCATCCATCCACAGTAATTCTGCCCGAAGGCAGGTCCTTCACTGCAGTTATAGCATTTTCATGCTATGTTTGCAGCTTTACTAGGGAATTGTAGGTGTGGTAGCTTCCCGTTGATTTCCACACCAGTGAAGGATGATGATGGCCATATGATTTCGGGGACCGTTTGGAAATTATAGTGATAGTAATAGTAATACTTTATTTATTCTGGCAGAGTTAAGGCCATAAGGCCCTCTCTTCCACTCAACCAGCACAAATACAAATAAATATTCGACAAATATAGATATACACTATACTAATTATAAACAGTTAAAGATACAATAAATGTAGCAATGTAAATGTCATGTACAAACAACATTTTATAGGGTAATAACAATAATGATACGATAATAATAATAATAATAATAATATAAATATGATACATTATACGGGAAACACCAATTAATATATATATCTTACACTGGATAATAATGAAGTCGAGTTTAGAGCAAATATAAATTTAGATTTCTTTTAAAAGATGCCAATGTCCGGCAGCCCCTTATTTCTTGTGGTAGGGAATTCCAGTTGCGAGAAGTGGAGATGGTATATGACATGGAGTGATGTGATGTCCTATGTTGCGGTATATTAAGTAAGAGACTATGTTGTGATCTTGTGTTTAAGTTATGGTTTGAGGATAGATACTGGAAACGGGATGATAAATAATTGGGAATCGAGGTATGTAGGATCTTAAATAGGAGAAGTAGACAGTGCGATTTTCTTCTCTCTTTTAGATGTAGCCATGACAATTCGTGGAATAATGGAGAAATGTGATCGTATTTTCGAACATTAAATATGAATCTGATACACATATTATGGACACGCTGCAGTTCGTCCGACAACCCGTCACTTATGTCAGTTAGTAGAACGTCACAGTAGTCAAAATGCGGCATCACTGAAGTTTGGATTAAAATTCTTTTAAGAGTTGTAGGAAGAAAATGTTTAAGTCGCTTTAGGGAATGCATTATGGAGAATATCCTTTTAGATGTTAAGATATCAACCTGCAGGAAGAAGAAGACCAGGACGTCCACTCAAAAGACTTCTGGATGGTGTTTCTCTTGAGGCCGAAACAGGTCAACAAATGGCCTAAATTCGTGAATGTACTATGATGATGATGATGATGATGATGTTTGTTTTACTTGCTCATGCCATTTTAAATTAGAATCTAAGTAAAATCCCAAGTTTTTAACGACGTCGGTATAAGGAATTTGTTCATTATCTAATATGACAGCCGGCATATTGCCATTGTTTATGAGGTGTAATAGCCTTGGATGTCCGATAATTATTGCTTGCGTTTTGTTTACATTTAGTTTCAGCCCATATTGTCTGGACCATAAAGATATATGCCTGAGGTCAGTGTTTACTTTGTCAATATATTCATTAATTTCGTCAGGCCTAAAGTGTGTGTAAATCTGTAGGTCGTCGGCGTAAAGATGATGCTTGCAGTTTTGTAGTTTCTTGGTCACGTCATTAATATAAATCGAGAAGAGAAGAGGAGCGAGGACGCCGCCTTGAGGTACTCCTTTCCTCACCAAGCGCCAGGAAGAAATGCGATTTGCTTCTAATAAAGGGAAATTGTAAAAGGTCTCCGGTTTGTTTAATGTCGCTACATACAACTGGATTTGTTTGAGCCTACATTTCTTTTGCAAATGGCTTATATTTTATTTATAGTGTTTCGCTGCGAGAAAAAAAAACATGGCGATATTCTGTTTTCAGTAACCCCCACTCTTAATAGATGGATCTAGTTGATTATTGGAAAATATCTTTCTCGTTTCATTTCGAAAATCGAAAACTGCTGCCGATAGAGATTTTTTTTTAATTTTTCGCTTCAGATTAACTACCCACTCGTAACAAGGGAAATTTAATGTCGCTACATAGGCCTACAATTGGATTTGTTAGCCTACGACATCTCTTTTGCAAATTGCTTAAATTTTATTTATAGTGTTTCGCTGCAAGAAAACAAACATGGCGATATTCTGTTTTCAGTAACCGCACTCCTAACAGATGGATCTAGTTGGTTATTGGAAAATATCTTTCTCGTTTCATTTCGAAGCCATATACCGAGCTTCGTTGCGAAAAATCGAAAACTGCTGCCGATAGAGCAATTATTTTTTTTTTCGCTTCAGATTAACTGCCCATTCGTAACAAGAGAAATTAACTAGGGGGGGAAATTGCTGTTTTTCGTTAACTTTACTTTTGGGAAACAAAGAAATGACTGTTTTTAAGTTAAAAGGGAAACAACATTGTTCCAAAATTTATGTTTTCATTTTCGTAACAAATCGGAATTTTTGTTGCGTATTAGTGATTTACGTAAATGTATCTATTATTACTGTGAAATTATTTAACCGGTTATCGAATAGGCCTATATGAACAGGATTATGTTGTCTAATGATAGAGATCAGTAGAAGGCCTTGAATACGGCACTGAAATTGTAAGTTCCGTAAGTAGTGGAAATAGCCACGTTCGAAGTTACTGGATATTAATAAGACAATATTTTTTTTCATTGTTGATATTATGTAACAATAATAATAATATATTTAGAGATTTTGCATCTGAAGCCACCTTCCTGTTGCGGTCTTCATATTTCTCGATTAACTTCCTCTGAAAAAGTAACTTCCTTAACATCTTAGTACTAGTCCACCGCTGTGGTCTCGGGGTAGCGTGCTACCTTGTAACGCAGCGGGCCCGGGTTCGATCCCCGATCGGGACAGTTTTTCTGGGTGAGGTTTTTATCGGGGTTTTTCTTCACCTGTAAGACAAATATCAGGAAAACTTTAAGGCCCAAACGGTCCCCGAATCGCAATCATGGCCATCGCAATCATCATCATTCATATTCATCTTAGGTGAAGTTTAGGTTTAGGGACTCTCCTGGCGCACCATTATTATCATCATCACCCATCATATCGGGGCAACGTAACCCCGAATTCCAGGCGCCCCAACCTCAGAAGTGGGTTACAAGTACGCCATGCCATGACAAACCAGGAATGTCGAAAAGACAAACCTGGGGCATTTGGAAAAAAAAAAAAAAAATCTTAGTACTATGATCTGCGTCTTCCCTAATACCTCTTCCGTCTGGTGTCCATTGAAAAAATGTTTAGATCATCGTTTGCATCCATGTTATGTATAGGTCTATATTATCTTCCATAGAGAGAAAATATATTTTCTCCCGATTTTAATAAACTGGAAATTTAATTGAATGCCTGTTTTGGGAGAAAAAAAAGTAATGTACAAATATTCATCTCCTTCGAGGGCACGTCGTTGATTAAGGCAATGCATTACAAGCCGGAAGACCGAGAGTTCGAGTCCCGATGTGTCAGGGGTTTTAAACTGTCCTAAACCTTCTGACGATACCATGGTCTTGGGGTCGACTCAGCCTCTAACATAAATACGCATCAGACATATATTCTAGGGGTACAAAACTGCCCCAAGAAATCGCCATATAGGCTAGGGACAGCACAAAAAACCCCTTACAGAATGCAAGTTAACAATTAGCTATCAGGGAGCAAACATTGGCTCCAAAATTAGCACTCTGGACAGTGCTAGGTCACTCACAAATCAGTCAGTCAGCCATTTTAGGGGTTAAGACACAGGGCTGACATATTGTGCTGATTGTCTAGAAAGATGACAGCCTTAACCTGTTTCTACCCGAAGGTCTGCTAAGGCCTGTAGTGCGATCACGTCATTTATTTATGTCTTTTCCAAGAAATAAAATGAAATTGTTTCTAAAATGTGTTAGAGTTCTATGTATTACATTTAATTAAAAATGCAGATACTTGTAAGATAGTGAAGTAACAGATAAAGCAATTATATATACGCGTTAATAAATCAGAGTGATTTTATTCACTTGCAGGAATATAAAGCTCCTGTTTTCTCTTTTGTAGCGTAAATTAGCAATAAACTGTAAGTTGTACTAGTCGAACAGTGTTATGAAATCATGGTAAATGCAGATCTCCTTGAAACATTGTATGCTACACCTTAAATTGTGTGACATTTGCTGTAAAATGCAGAATTCTGTTATCATCACTTCATAACGCCATGCAATATTCATATTATAATAATTATAAATACTGACTCAAGTAATATAATATAGATAGATCATCGGTTGATTAATGTCTTTGACATCGTCCGATTCCTAATAGCCAATTTTGTCGGTCCATCCAATCTCCTGGTTGTAGATGTTTCTCCTTCATGTATAAATATATTCCCTGACTCCAGGAGGTTTTACGTCTTCCTCTGCCTCGTCTTCCCTCAGGTTTCCATTCCAAAACAGATTTTTGTAGTCGATCCTCTTCCATTCGTTGGACATGTCCGTACCATCTTAATTGCTGAGTTTTAATATAATCTAAAATAGTGTCTTCAATCTTCATTTCCTCCCTTATAACTGAGTTCCTCATTTTTTCACGGCAGGTATTTTGATTCATGTATTTTATGTCTTTCGGGCTAAATGGCCGTGGTCTGGTTTTATTAAAACTCGACGTTTCGTCTACTACTGCGGTAGACATCCTCAGGAGATTCTGCGTGTTCTTCTACTTGTTAACTCTTCAAATGTCTGCAGCTGACATTTGAAGAGTTAACAAGTCGAAGAACACGCAGAATCTCCTGAGGATGTCTACCGCAATAGTAGACGAAACGTAGATTTTTAATAAAACCAGACCACGTCCATTTAGCCCGAAAGACATAAAATGCATGAACGTGTAATAAATTATGAAAAATTGTCCACCGCTGTGGTCTCGGGGTAGCGTGCTACCTTGTCACGCAGCGGGCCCGGGTTCGATTCCAGGTCGGGACAGTTTTTCTGGGTGAGTTTTTATCGGGGTTTTTCCTCACCTGTAAGATAAATGTCAGGAAAACTTTAAGGCCCAAACGGTCCCCGAAATCATATGGCCATCGCAATCAGCATCATTCATATTCATCTTAGATTAAGCTTAGGATTAGGGACTCTCCTGGTGCACCACTATCATCATCATCACCCATCATATCATCGGGGCAACATAAACCTGCCTTCCAGGCGCCCCAACGTCAGAAGTGGGTTACAAGTACGCCATGCCAGGAGACAACACCAGGAATGTCGAAAGACAACCTGGGGCATTTGAAAAAAGAAAGAAAGAAAAATTAATATGAGGGTATTTTCGAGTCTACAAAGACTACAAAATTTGCCTGTGAAATAAACATTCGAGGAAAATAGTTACCAACTGGATATAAGCTTTCATATTTTGTGCTTTTGTTCCAGTGGTATTTTTACCTTCCACTCAACCAGCACAAATATACAAATACATGTTTACAGTGTAGATTATCAATATACTATTCTAATTAAGTAATTTTAATGGATTAAAAAGATGTTAAAAGTTGCCCCCAACACAAAAATGGCAGTATGGGTCATGAGAGAAGAATCTACGCATCACATGAAACCATAAAGTAGACTTTATTACATTCATCCATAATATACTGGGATAGAGCAATATATCTTTCAGGACGAGGTGCTGTATAGTCTGAGTAAATAATTGAAGTAGTAAGTTATATTTATTGATTTTAATATTGTTGAGTCATAATATAAATTATTTTACCTTGAGCAGGAGGCATGCAACTTTTTTCTCTAGATTTATCAACAACTATGCGTGCTCCAAATATTGGTTCTAATTTCATGTATTAATTATCACAAGATCTTGAATTGTTTGTCATATGTTGAGGTTACGTAAATATTTTTTTTAGCATAACCTATATCCATCCATCCATAGTAATTCCGCCCCAAGGCAGGTCTTTCACTGCAATCATAGCATTTTCATGCGATGCTTTGCAGGTTTATTAGGGAATTATAGGTGTGGTAGCTTCCCGTTGCTTTTCACACCGGTGAAGGATGATGATGATGATAATGATGGTCATATGATTTCGGGGACCGTTTGGGCCTGAAAGTTTTCCTGACATTCGTCTTACAGGTGCGGAAAAACCCCGATAAAAACCTCACCCAGAAAAACTGTCCCGAACGGGGATCGAACCTGGGCCCGCTGCGTGACAAGGCAGCGCGCTACCTTAACCTATATAGTCACTTGTAAAATTAATTTTAAATCACAATTGAGGTTATGTAGTAATTATTTTTTAATATCATAATCCATCCATAGTAATTCTGCCCGAGGGCAGGTCTCTCACTGCAATCATAGCATTTTCTTGCTATGATTTGCAACTTTACTAGGGAATCATAGATATGGTAGCTTCCCGTTGCTTTGCACATCGGCGAAGGAGGATGATGATGATGATGGCCGGATTATTTTCGGGACCATTGGGCTCTAAGCTTCCTGACATTTGTCTTACAGGTGAGAGAAAACCCCGAAAAAAAACCCTCACCCAGGAGGCTGTCCTGACCGGGAATCGAACCCGGGCCCGCTGCGTGACAAGGCAGCACGCTACCTCTAGACCACAGCGGTGGACAATATCATAAGTACCTGATATATCAGTTGTTCTCAATTAATATGGAACATATTCTGAAAGACCTACATGGTTTTAACTAATTGAAAAAGTTTTTTTAAAACAGAAGTCCATTTTAATTGAGGACAACTGATATATCAAATACTTATTTTAATATTTTAAAAAAATATTTACATCTTATAAGATGGTGATATAATTGGTGAATTGGATATATTGACTACATGTTTTACGATTTTATCACCAAGAAGATCATTAGTTTATTAAATCATATAAGATAGTTATTTAATATATAAAAATGTTTGTTTGTTTGTACTTTATGCGCGGCCATAACGTTGATCCGATTGTGATGGGACTTTTTGCAAAATGTTCAGGAGATTCCCGGGATGAACATAGGCTATAAGAGAGTTGTGATACTTAACTCTCTACACCCTTAAAAATCGCCCTTTTTAGTGGGAAACTTGAAAAAAGTAGGTCTTTGGACGCTTAAATGGCTTACGCTGCCTAAACCATAACAAATTCACAAAATTAATGTACACAAAATCGAATACCTCAAAATGCTCTACAAAAAAGTCCACGACAGCATATGTTTATCTCTTACGGATAACTCACAATAACCATTTTTTTTTTCTTTCAATGATTCCAAGAATATCGAGACAAGTGCGTAGATTCCTGTGCAAGCATAGCAGCACATGGCGGGTATTCTTTTAAGGATAACTCACAATAACGAATTTTGTCTTTTAGCTCATTTAGGCCTATGCCAAGAAAATAGAGATAAGTAGATTCCCTGGCAACACTGGGTAATCAGCACGGGGATTCTTAAAATAATTACGATATTACATTTATAATTACTTTTTAATTTTACTTATTCAACTAATTATAAGAAGTACATTAATTTTTGTCTTTCAGCTCATTTATGCCAAGAAGATCGGGATGAGTAGATTCTCGGACAACGCCGGGTAAACAGCACGGGGTATCTAAAAATAATTACGATATAAGTTTCTCCATCCTGCTTATTTAACTAAACATAAAACACATTAATTTTCGTATTTCAGCTCATTTATGTCAAGAAGAACGGGATAAATAGATTACCGGGCAACGCTGGGTAATCAGCACGGGGTATCTAAAAATATAAATGTATAATTATTTTTCCTTTTACTTATTCAACTAAACATAAAAGCACATTAATGTTCATTTATTTAGGCGCAGCAGCGCACGTCGGGTATTAGCTAGCGTATTATAAAATTTGCTAAAAAAAAAAAGTATTTACATAACCTCAACTTAGATATAAGGAGAAATTCGCTCAGTTTACGCTGTGACGTACTTTTTAACTAGTCATGTTTATAGAAGTGGAAGAACCTTTATTATATGCTTCAATAAGATGGTTATATATTACATAGTTTCTATTAAATTAAAATAAGTACCTGATGTATCAATCGTTCTCAATTAAAATGATTTCTGTTTAAAAAAAATAGTTAAAACCTTAAAATATATATACAGTCAATATGCCCATTTCACCAATTAATGTTTTAAAATGGTCAACAAGTTTCCACAGCCAAGCTGTCATTCTCAAGACCAGATATTGACTGAAGACAAAATTGATAATAAATAAATAAACAAATTCAGTTAAAAACAAACTACGTCACATGACGCAACATTCATAAGTAAACAATAAAACATAATAAAACTAATCCTCTTTTGTTTCAATTAAAGAAAAGAGGGTGCTGTACGGAATAGGGCCCTTGTCTTTATTCATGATTTTATCCTTATTTTTATAATTTCCAAACTTTCAAGGACGTCAAGGAATTTGAAATCAATGACCGAACGAATCAGTCTGAGGTTACTTTTATTGATAGCATGACCGTAATCAGAAATATGCTGGGCAACTCCAGATTTTTCAATTCTGTTAAGTCTAAAATGGGCTATATGTTCATTAAATCTAGTTAAAATGGATCTTCTGGTTTGCCCAACATATTTCATATCACAGTCATTGCATCCAATTTCATAAATGGTGAAATGGGCATATTGACTGTATATATATTTTAATATTTTATCACCAAGAAGATCACTTGTGTATTAAATAGTTAAAACCTTGTAAGCCTTTCAGATAACGTTCTACATTAATGAGGACGGCAGATATAGGCATATCGGGTACTTACTTTAATATTAAAAAGAAAATACTACATAACCTCAATTGTGATTTAAAATTAATCCTAGAAGTATCTATGTAGGTTATGCAAAAAAAAAAGTATTTACATAACCTCAATATATGGCAAACAATTTATACGTATAATTATTTATTCAAGATATTGTGATAATTAATACATGAAATTATAGCCAATATTTGCAGCACGCATAGTTGTTGATAAATATAGAAAAAAGTTGCATGTTTTCTACAAGGTAAAATAATTTATATTATGACTCAACAATAACTAAATTATATATACTAGTGGTCGCCCAGCGGTCGAAATTCGACCAAAATTCATTAAATGTTTAAGTTTGTCACAAATGTCATTATGCATTAATTTTCGATTTATTTTTAAATTACGAACGATAGGAAATGTGTGGTATAGCTTGGCTAAGCCTTATTTACAAACAATAACGCGTCATTTGACATTTGTGTACTATTTATACTATCTAAATTTGCATTTGGCCTATTATTATGTGCATGGGAAGAATATATATCCCTTCTTCGTCTCTCAATCCGACCCGTCAATGTTCTATGTCGAGGCATAATGGAATTAGGTGCGAATATGTAAATATAAAACAAATGTAATGAAATTACTGAAACCAAGATTAGACAGGGTTTAATTTAAATTCAAATAATAAAATGTACTCACTTCTTTTAAACCACTAATAATAAATACGCGAGAGTAAGTCAATTCATATTGCTGCTGTACAATTTTCTTCTTGCAACAATGCACTTTCAGTATGAATGTAAACAAATGAATGAGTACACAACAGAATGAGTAATAAATTCCTTACACACAATTTATTTTATGTAAAATTGTAGGCTTTCACGGCAGGTTAGCTCGAAAGACAAACCCAACAGGAATTTATTTTACTTTTTTGTTTAATTTAAATTATTTGTAACACATATTATACTGAGTGGCAGACAAGGCCTTAACTCTGCTAGGAAATAAAGCTATTATTATTATTATTATTATTATTATTATTATTATTATTATTATATTATTATTATTATATTATTATTATTATTATTATTATATTGTATTATTATAAATTTTAATTTTTCTGCATTCCTTCTCTATATGAACTTTAATTATGCCAATTATCACACTCCAGTTATACAAAACACTCATTAGACCAGTAGTTACATATGCTTGTGAAAATTGGTCCTAAAAGAAACAATAAAGCAGAAATTACTAATTTTTGAAAGAAAATTTTTAAGAAGAATATTTGGACCAAACAGAGGAACTGGTAACTGTTGGAGAATCAAAACAAATAACGAACTAAAAATAATCAAAAATCAGAACATAGCAAACCATATAAGATCTCTCAGAATTGGTTGACTTGGACTATTGATAAGATTGGATGATCAGAGAACTGGTCAAGAAACTCTACAAATGGAAACCTATAGGAGGCAGAGCTGTTGGAAGACCGAAGATCAGATGGGAGGATGACACAATGAACGATCTAAAGAAAATGAAAGTGACTAGTTTGAATATGGCAAGAGACAGATTGGCATGGAGGAGGATTGTTGAGAAGGCCAAAACTTTCACCTTTGAAGTTGTCGTGCCTTAAGATGAAGAAGAAGATGATCACACTCCTTCGTTCGCGCAATGTGCTGAAAAAGGGGTACAAAGTTTTTTCTTCGCGTATTAATATATAGATATTTCTTCTGTACGTGTGTACGTCACTGAACTACTCCTAAACGACTGAACTGATACTTGTAATCTATTACATTTACTTAAAGGCGCCTATTTCCAATTAGAACAAATTTAAGTTGAGGACATTAAGTCCAGTATCTGAAAATTTAATTTAATTTTACAAAATACCTGGCATAACTTTTCAATATATGTTTGGTGTAAACTTTGTTGAGAGAAGGTGGGATGACAAAGTGTCCTCTGTAAAGTATAATAGCATGCGGTTTTTATCTTGTAATCTATATATTACACACAGAACTCAGTTATTTCCATTTAGACCACATTTACGTTTGAGGGCATTAAACCCATTATCTGAAAATTAGTGTAATTTTACAGAATACTTTGGTTTCTTAAAGAGGTGTTACAGACTTTGTTCATAGCTAAACGAAGATAAAATATGTTAATTAAAACTTCAAATTATTATTCCTTATTTATGTAAAACATGTAAAATTATTTCAGACTGGCAGAGTGAAATATTTTTCATCTCTCCGAAAATACTTTCTAGCGTCATGTAAAACAATTATTACTATGTAGAGGACTTGAAGAAAGTATTGCGTGCTTCGTATGTGTACATTATAGCAATTGTATTTTTTAAGCACATGCCTTCAATTTCGTAGGTCAGTGACAAGCTTTACAAAGATGTATCTAATTCTAGGCTTCTGTAAATATATTACTACACATAACACAGATTTTTACTTTCTTTTAAGTATACAGACAATTTTTACGCTTAAAAAAATCTATCCCTGGGTGTTTCAGTCTCGGATTCAGATAGGAACTAGTGTCCGAACATTTTACATTTACAGATGTAGAAATAAAAAAAACATCCTGGCGCGACAGGCCTACAAGGCCCTTAGCCTAACCACCCGCTGCTGTGCCTCACATCCATGTGTCAATCACAAGGGTAGATGGTAATCAGCCCTGTGTAGGGGTGACATGTGGTCAGCATGTCGAGTCCCCCAGCCGTTATAGCTGGTTTTCTCAACCTGGAGCCGCTACTTATTGTAGCTACCCAAAATACATCACGATGATGGGTGGGAACCGGTCCCATAGTGGCCCGAAATACCATGAGAAAATTCGCTTCCCCCATGGAGACTCGAACCAGCGCAAGTCCCGTAGCTCTGCGCCAAGGCTTTCTGCCTTAAACCACTCGGCTACGGCGGCGGGACAGACGTAGAAAATATACCATAGAAAAGTTATCGAAATTAAGAATACTGAATATAAACTAGAAAAAATGTAACCTATCACTGAGTTGGTATTTTATTTAAAGGACGCTATTTACATCTAAAGTCATTAGCTTAGCTATGCAATAAATCCGGGCCTGTAATTGTCGAACAAATTTTTCTTAGAGACATTAATTTTAAACTTCGGTTTTTATTTTACGGTATCCCGGCTTAATTTTACTTTCAAAAGGGTTTTTATTCCCTTAAAATTCATCGGGTCCACCGCTGTGGTCTCGAGGTAGTGTCGCTGCCTTGTACGCAGCGGGCTCGAGTTCGATCCCCGGCCGGAGTGAGTTTTTTGGGTGATATTTCTTTCGGTGTTTTTCCTCATCTGTAAGACAAATGCCAGGAAACTTTAAGGCCTAAAAGGTCCCCGAACATCATCTAGACACCATAATCATCATCATATTCAAAATTAATGTGTGGAGATTGATGTGTTTCGTCGTAATGTGTCGTCTTGTAGGAGGCCCTGACATTGAACTCTTCGCTCATTCGGGCGGGCCCTCCATGTCCTTGTGTGGCCAAAAAAAAAAAGAGTATGTATGTGGTCCATTCATCCAATGGCTGATTGGCTCAAATTCGAGATTTGGCCTCCCTTAACAAGAATAACAATATTAACATTTTTTTTCCCGTTATTAATTAAAAAGGTCTGGTTAATAAATGAAACTTGGTTAGGTTGCAGCGGTTTAGAGATGCCATCAAGTTATTTAGAAGGGAACAGACATTTCCATCTTCTGCCTCCAATCATTTCTATTTTGCGCAGCAAGCCTCCAGTTGCGACACTTAAGCAGGTTTGCAACATCTTCCTTAATACCATCCTCCCATCGTTTTTTTTGGTCATCCAACTCGTTTATTCCCCATACAACTTGCTGCAAGCACCTTTTTGCTGCTCGGCCTGTTGTACATGGCCAGACCATTCCAATTTCTTTAATTAATAAAAGTGACAAGATCAGGTTCATTGTTTTTGTCATATAATTTCTTGTTGTATTTTCCATTCACCATTAATATTTATCGATCCAAGTTCACCGCTGTGGTCTCAAAGTAGCGTGCTGCCTTGTCGCGCAGCGGGCCCGGGTTCGATTCCCGGTCGGGACAGTTTTTCTGGGTGAGGTTTTTATTGGGGTTTTTCCTCACCTGTAAGACAAATGTCAGGAAAACTTTTAAGGCCCAAACGGTCCCCGAAATCATATGGCCATCGCAGTCATCATCATTCATATTCATCCTAGATTAAGCTTAGGATAAGGGACTCTCCTGGCGCACCACTATCATCATTAGAGTCCGGATGTTAGGCACTTAAAAAAATTCAAAATAGGCAGGCAAAAGGGCACTAAAAATCAATAATATAGGCACTAAATATCCAAAATAGGCTCTTACAAAAATGTACTACAACGTAAATTTTTACAGCCTTACGTTAAAATAAAATAGCCGGTACTTGTTATTTTCGCCCTAACGGGAGTGCATTGAGGTGGAAACCATCTACCTGCTAGGTTATTGTCTTATTGCCTCTCTTACCCTAAAATATTCTAAGAGAGAATTTATAAAAAAGAACACTTGAAAATTTCTATGCAATAATATGTGTCATGAAGTCTCCATTTCAATTGATTTCATTGAAATGATAAGTAAATTTCGAGAAAAAAAATGGCAAATAGGCATTTATAGGCATTGTAAGCTGAAATAGGCATTTATAGGCAAAATGAACTTCATGGAAAACAACTCCAAGTTCGTAGGTATGAACTTATATAAAGTCACTTTTACAATATCTCTAATAAATAACTGTAGACATTTTTCCTAACATCCGGTCTCTAATCATCATCATCATCACCGATCATATAATCGGGGCAACGTAACCCCCGCCTTCCAGGCGCCCCAACCTCAGAAGTGGGGTTACAAGTACATCATGCCAGGAGAGAGAACACCAGGAATGTCGAAAAAAGACACCTGGGGCATTTGCAAACAAAAAAATTCCCAGTATTTTTTTTTTTTTTTTTTTTTTTTCAAAATTGTATATATGTGTTCCATAGTTAAAATCCCCCATCCGATAGGTCGCGTCGCTGTGAAGCTCAGGTAGCGTGTCCCAAGTGAGGTTACACTTCGTTAATGGAGTGAGTGGGTTAGAAAACACCATCGAGCCGGCCGGGTTTGAACACGCGTATATTTGAGGTTGGTAACCCATAAGCCATCGAGACGGACTGGCATCGCTTCATATAAAAAAAGTGATCGCACAACAGGCCTCAGGAGGGCCCTTGGGGTGGTAGGAGGTTAAGGCTCCCACTTTTTTTCTAGACAATCGGCACTTTATGTCAGCCGGGTTGTCAGCCCTGCGTGACGGCCGCCTTTACCCCAGAACAAGCGTCTGGTACTCATTTCAGTTAGAGGCTGAGTCGACCCCAGGGCCATAGTGCCGCCAGAGGGTTTGGGTCAGTTTAAAAAATCCTGACCCCAACGGGACTTGAACCCTCGACCCTCCGGCTTGTAGCTCAGTGCCTTAACCACTACGCTACGGCGTGCCCCATCGCTTCATATAACTAACATTTAATGTGCATAACTAGACGATTATTAGGCGGTTATCACTATCAGTTCATGGCTGGCGCGGACATAAGCTCCCCATATATCTCTATCCTGAGTTAATATTTTCTATTCATTCCCTGATGGACTCCCCTTCAAAACCTTGTTAATATTATTCTTCCTCTTCATTCTTGACACTACTTGGCGCTTTTCCTCCGGGTTTCATACAAGGAGTTTCATTTTCCTATTTCATATCCGTTCGTGCCATATGTCCTGCCAATCGCAGTGAACGAGAACTTAACAATAATAATAATAATTATTATTATATTACCTAGTTTCCCATAAAGATCTTGTTATGTAGTTTCCTCCATTCACTTGTCGATAATTGTGTAAAAAAGCTCCCTTCTGATCTATATTAGGTAGATTAGATGTGTTAGATTAGGTTTATAAGTTTAGATTACGTAGGTACTCGGCAACTTGGCACTTATCTCTCTGGTTTTCATACAAGAAGTTTCCATGCCCCTATTTCATACCCCATTTATGCCACATGTCCTGCCAATCGCAGTGAACGAGACTTTAACAATTATTATTATATTATCTAGTTTCCCAATCTAGTTTCCTCCATTCACTTTTCGCTAATAGTGTAAAAGCGCCCTTTTGATATATCCATCCATCCATAGTAATTCTGCATTCATAGCATTTTCATGCTATGCTTTGCAGCTTTATTAGGGAATTGTAGGTGTGGTAGCTTCCCGTTGCTTTCCACAGCGGTGAAGGATGATGATGATGATAATGATAAGGATGATGATGATGACCATAAGATTTCGGGGACCGTTTGGGCCTTAAAGTTTTCTGACATTTGTCTTACAGGTGAGGAAAAACCTCATCCAGAAAAACTGCCCCGACGGGCTAGAATCTAGATTCTCGGCAACTTTTTAAAATTATTTTTCTGGCAAGTTGCTATTTGGGGATTGTATGCTACGTGCCAGTTCCAACTGGTTCAGAAGGGCGCTTTGTACATAAATACCCATTTGTCTATTCGTCTCTCTTTAGTTCAAAAGTATTTGTAAGCACTTTATTTTCATTTTGTTTAGTGATTAAATTGAATTAAAATGTTAAAATTAATATACGATTTTCATATTTATTTTAATACAAATTCGTAACAGCTGTTTCTTTAATAAATTACGTTTATATAATACTTTGGCTAGACCAGTGTTGACCTATGGTAGTGAAGCATGGACACTAAAAAAGACAACATGAAAGCAGAATAACGGCTTGTGAAATGAGATTCATGCGCAGAACAGCGGGTTACACCAGATGGGATCGGAAAAGGAACACCGATATCTTAAAAGAATTGAAGACTACGCCAATTTTGGATATATTAAACAGTACCAACTAAATTGGAAAACACCATCTTGAAAAAATGAGTTCAAATCGGATCCCCAAAGCTGTTTATAATTATATACCAAGAGGACGAAGATCACTGGGCCGTCCTATGAAACGCTGGAGGGAAAATCTTCTATAGGATCGTAACAGGCTTGGCCTAATACTTGGAAGGAAGAAAAAAAATTATAGTAAAATAATATTTTTTGTTTATATTCAGTTGCATAGTTACACTTGTTACATACTCGAGTGTGTGTGTGTGTGTTGTATATATATATATATAATATATATATGTGTGTGTGTGTGTGTGTGTGTGTGTGTGTGTGTGTGTGTGTGGTATGATAAGAAAAAATAAAATGCCTGGACGGGATTCGAACTTGGCATTGCTCAATGTTAAACCATTTAATTATAATATATATATATATATATATATAGTATAACTGTCACAGGATTGATGATCGGGGCAAGAGGTACTATACCAGGATTCCTAGCCAAATTTTGGAATTCCTTAGATTTGGACAGGGTGTATCTTTCTAAAATTGCCATCGCTACCATTAGAGGATCAATTTCAATTTTAAGAAACCATTTTTACAACATTTCTACTTTGTGGTATGTTACTTCAATTACGCTACAATTTGAATTTTTTTAAATGTATTTACTAAATGTATTTCATAAATTCAAAAAAATTTGTCTATATCACTTTGTCCTTGAGGCAATCCTCTAATGAGGAAAGTTGTGTATATAATAAAAAAAACTAATAACATTAATTTGTATTCATAGTATTCGTCTGAAGAAGGTACAAAATTCCCAAACAGCTGTAACGAATTTATGTTAAAATAAATATAAAAATCATTATAAATTTTAACAGTTTTATTTTATCTAATCACTAAACATAATGAAGTAAATACCAAATCAATTGATTACTTTATTTTCGAATGATCGCAATCGTTTCTTGTAAAGTAAGTGCACATTTTTCGCATCCTTATAATTTCAAGAATCACTGTTTTATAAATTAATATGCGTAATGGAAGTACGTACCTAGGTGTAGCACTAAAATGGTGAAAAGAGCACATTGCGATTTATAAGAGGAGCACATTATGTTAAGTAGCGTGTTGTGGTAGCACCATGCTTTATATATATCCGCACTGCACCGCAGCTGGACGGCAACTGAACTCTGGTCGTCACGCGATTTGGTAGTACTGTCACTAGAGAGCGTGCGTCTAATTCTTTCAGAATCACCAAATTTCACCATTAAATTCTAATTATTTAAATATGTTTTGGTTTTAATAAAGAAATTATATGAAGACACAAATATAATTATAGATACCGGATTCAAAAGAACAGATGCAATCAAAACAAATACTGGATTACGACAAGGATGTAGTTTATCACCCACTTTGTTTAATATGTATATATATATATACGATATTTTAAATAAATGGACGGTTTTAGTAAATCCAGAATAAGAATGGATAATAAAGTGTGCATAAATTAATCTTCTATTTGCCTGACGATGTAATCATAATACAGAAAAATGAAGACGACTTACAGAAATCAATGCATGCATTAAATGAAATATGTAAATTATACGATCTAAAGATTTCTGTAAAGGAAAACGAAGACCATGGCTTTTAGAGGAAGAGATCCAGTGGAGATCCAAAATTATTTACGAAAATCAAAGTATAGAACAGGTGTCTAGTTTCAAATATTTGGGCTGTGGATGTTGGCTACAATGTGGAAAGAGATATTGACTCCAAAATAAATAAATTTCAGACGGTGTGTGGAACAATACAGTGAACATTCAAAAATAAAATTAGAAAAGAAACCAAGATAAAAATGTATAATGTTATGGCGGTTTCCCACAATATTGTATGGATGTGAAACTTGGGCTCCAGTGAAAAAACAGAAGGATAGAATACAGACGGCGGAGATGAGGTTCCTAAGACAAGTAAAAGGATGTACAAGACTTGATAGAATAAGAAATGAGGATATAAGAGAAGATTGAAAAAAGTACAGCCGTTATTGGATAATTTACTCTAAGTAGAGCTTCCGACCAGGAAACACGCCTAGAAGCACTCGCCACTGAAGATGCCCTCCGCAGTTGAGGGCGAAACGTCTGGTATCAACACCAACTATGGACCACGGCCACAGAACCCGGAATCACTCAACATCATGATTACCGGCCGTGAAAGCCTGCATTCAACTAAAAAAAATCAATGTTAATTGAGGCAGACTTATATATCAGGTACTTATAGTACCGCTGTTTTTTGGTGCCGTGAAAGAAAAAAAAGATGAAGTTCGGCCGCGGTGGTCTAGTGGTTATGCTCCTTACCACTGGTCCGAGGCTTGCGGGTTCAAACCCGGCCGGGGTCGATGGATTTTTTTAGGATGGAAAAATCCAAGGAGCAAGTCCTCCGGGAGGACTTTAAGACATGGTTCCCGAGTCTGAAAATTTTCAGGCTCGTAAAAAATCCTTAAGCCTGAATGAAAAGGCTCTAAGCAAAATTTACCGAATTTTCCCCGTCCTAGTACTACCTTGGTTTCCTAGACGTCAGTATGAGGCGGAACGCTGACCACGCGACCACTCAAATGGCATCTGTACGAAAACAAGTGTAACTAAATTAGTATGGTTCAAATCTTTCCTGTAGGGGGAGAGCGCCTAAATCTCTGTTAAGGAAATATAGGCTTACAAGAAGAAGAAGAAGAAGAGAAAGAAAATAATGCATGGAGAAAGAGATACAATAATGAATTGTATAAACTGTACAATCAGCCAGATATTCTGAATTTTGTTAAAGTTAATCGATTGGCCTGGGCTGGACACATTATTCATATGGACAACAAAAGGATTACAAAAAGAATTTACAAAGAGCAACCTTATTGGCCAGAAAAGTGGAAGACCTAAATTAAGATGGGAGGGTGGTATAATTCAAGACATTAAGATTTTAAAAATAAAAAACTGGAAGAAAGAAGGTCATAACAGGGAAGTCTGGCATAAGCTTCTGAAGGCGGCCAAGGTCCACATGGGACTGTAGAGCCAATTTATTGGTGATAGTACCGCTGTGGTCTTCAGGTAGCGTGCTGCCTTCTCACGCAACGGTCCCGGGTTCGATTCTCCGGGTGAGGTATTTCCTCACCTATAAGACAAATGCCAGGAAGTTTTGAGGCCCAAAAGGTCCCCGAAATCATATAGCCATCATCATCCCACGGTGTAGAAAACAACGGGAAGCCTCCACACTTATAATTCCCTAGTAAAGATGGTAAACATTGCATGAAAATGCTATTGCAGTGAAAGACCTGCCCTAGGACAGAATACTGTATTTCATCAATTCCAAAAATTAATTGTATCACTTGTGTCCTTGAGGCAATCCTCTAATGAGGAAAGTTGTATATAATAAAATAGAATATTAGTATTTTTTTAAAAATATACACTGTCCCACAAAGTCATATAGTTCACTTCTATGTTGATTCCTCAATTGTTCTGTCTGTTTCGTCTATCTTTGGTCAAAAACGTTCATAAGTGCTTTATTCGAAATATTCGTATCTGTTTTCTTGCCTTAAATATACCATGTTTCGCATAATATAATATAAATAATGTAATCGCTGTTTTATATATTTTAATAAATACTGATAAAATTCATTAACATTCTATTGAGGTAAATACAGACGAAAGTAAAGTATATTATTTATTTATTTATTTTTTTTTCCAAATGCCCCAGGTTTGTCTTTCGACATTCCTGGTTTCTCTCCTGGCATGGCCGTAACTTGTATCCCACTTCTGAGATTGGTGCGCCTGAAGGCGGGGGTTACGTTTTCCCCTTATGATATGATGGGCGATGATGATGATAATGGTTCGCCAGGAGAGTCCCTAATCCTTAGTTTAACCTAAGATGAATATGAATGATGATGATTGCGATGGCCATATGATTTCGGGGACCGTTTGGGCCGTAAAGTTTTCCTGACATTTGTCTTACAGGTGAGGAAAAACCCCGATAGAAACCTCACCCAGAATAACTGTCCCGACCGGGGATCGGACCCGGGCCCGCTGCGTGACAAGACAGCACGCTACCCCGAGACCACAGCGGTGGACACAAAGTAAAATATTAAAATAGCTACCTGGCAGGTGCCGACGTCCTGAACTAGGTCTTTTTTTAACTTTAAAAAACTGTAGGGCTTTCGGAAAGCGACTTCCATCTTTAGCAGAGTAGCGCATATCTAATATATAAAAATTAATGTTTATTTGTTTGTTTGTTTGTTTGTTCGTGCTTTATGCGCGGCCATACGTTGATCGGATTGTGATGGTTTTTTTGTAAAATGTTCGGGAGATTCCCGGGATGAAAATAGCTTATAAGAGAGTTGTGATACTCAACTCCTACACCCTTAAAAATCGCTCTTGGAATGAAAACGTGAAAAAAAGTAGCTCTTTGGACGCTTAAATGACAAAACGTTGCCTAAGCCATAACAAATGCACAAAATTAGTGTACACAGAATTGAATATCTCAAAAGCTCTACAAAAAAGTCCGCGGCAGCATATGTTTATCTCTTACGGATAATTCACAATAACCATTTTTTGTCTTTCATTGATGCCAAGAAGATCGAGACAAGTACGTAGATTCCTGTGTAAGCATAGCGGCACATAACGGGTATTCTTTTTACGGATAACTCATAATAACGAATTTTGTCTTTTAGCTCATTTAGGCCTATGCTAAGAAGATCGAGATAAGTAGATTCCCCGGGCAACACCGGGTAATCAGCACGGGGAATCTTAAATTAATTTCGATATACATTTATATTTATTTTTCGTTTTACTTATTCAACTAATCATACGAAGTACATTAATTTTCGTCTTTTAGCTCATTTATGCCAAGAAAATCGGGATGAGTAGATTCCCGGACAACGCCGGGTGAACAGCACGGGGTATCTAAGAATAATTACTATATCAATTTTTCCTTTGACTTATTTAACTAAACATAAAAGCACATTAATTTTCACTTTATAGGCGTAGCAGCGCACGCCGGGTATTTGCTAGTTTTTAATATTTACTTTGTGATTTTCAGTTTACCACTTTTTAGAGAATTTGAAATGGCAAAGAATCCTTGTAGTGGATAATAATAGGATGAATTTCTAGAGTTTAGCCTATGTTTAAATTTCACTCTTCATTTCCATCATGTTTATTATCGTTCCTATTATTTAGAAATCGTCTTTTTTTTCATAATACTACTGATTAACTTAAAAGTAAGATTGTAGGCTTTCACGGCCGGTGTCTTGATTCCTGCTTGGTTCGTCTTCCGGGCTAATTGGCCATGGTCCGATTTTCTTGAATCTCGACGTTTCGCCTACTACTGCAGTAACATCTTCGTGGTATTCTGCGTGCTCTCTGTGAACTGCAGACGAATTTTAAGAGTTCACAGAGAGCACGCAAATCTCCAGAAAATAAACAAGAATTAATCGTTATCTCAGTCAAAAAATAAATTTATTCAAGTCGACGTTTCAATCTCCTTGTGTGAGATCATTTTCAATATAACAAATTATCCATCAGTAGTAATTCTGCCCGAAGGCAGGTCCTTCACTGCCATCGTAGCATTTTCATGCTATCCTTGCAGCTTTACTAGGGATTGTAGGTGTGGTAGCTTCCCGTTTGCTTTCCACACCGGTAAAGGATGATGATGATGATGGCCATATGATTTCGGGGACCGTTTGGGCCTTAAAGTTTTCCTGACATTTGTCTTACAGATGAGGAAAAACCCCGATAAAAACCTCACCAAGAAAAACTGCCCCGACCGGGGATCGAACCCGGGGACCGCTGCGTGACAAGGCAGCACGCTACCTCGAGACCACAGCGGTGGACTTTCAAGACATGGTTGTTTATAATACATAATTACCATCACCAAAACATTTTTTTTATTTATAAATTTAAAATTCCATTTTATGATTAAATTTATTAATTTTTACTGAGATAACGATTAATTCTTGTCGTTGTTATAATAATAATAATATTATTATTATTACTATTATTATTATTATTATTATTATTAAACTTATCTCAGGGAATATTTATAAAAACACATTTAATATCTCCTGAAGATGTCTACCCTGTAGTAGACGAAACGTCGTGTTTCAAGAAAACCGGACCGCTGCCTTTTAGCCCGGAAAACGAACCAAACAGGAATCAAATATAAATATATTGATAGTGACGGCAAAATATTTTTTTTAATCCAATGTATTTGTAATATTTGCATACCGGGATTTAAACTCGGTCCTTACCGAATTCGATACTCATTACAGGCAACCATCTGATAGAACTCTTTCGGTGATTGTTTGCTCCTTTGGTATTTGCTGAATGTTATTTTGGTAACAGCGATGATACAGAGTAATTTTCTAAATAAGAACATTCTCTGTGTATTGCCGCGCCCTCCACTTGCTCATCCCACACGTCCAGCGGATGTGGGCCGCATCGAGAAATCCTTAATTCCATCTCAACTATAACAACTCACACTATGGCTTATGGAACCCGTAGGTTCAATGACGCATGTACTAACAATACGTACCTCCACTAGTTCCTGTCCTCAACCCATTGAATTTACTAAGATCCAGTCGAATTTTATCCTCCCACCTATGTCTAGGTCGTCCTTATATATTATACTAGAAGTCCCGGCCACGCGTTGCTGTGGCTAAGATATACGTTAAAAATTTAAATTACGTTGTGTCTTTCAGCCAGATTACTTAAAACTAATACTTCAAACTAAATTAATAATCTTGAAAATAAACACTGAACACATTAAATTATGGAATAATCAATATTTGTAATTCAATTGAAATTCGCGGTTGGCAACAAAAAGCACAGCCATCTGGATCTCTCTTTGTTAAATAATAAACCAATTACCTTACCAAATGACCTTACACCGCCATCTGTAGAGTCGTATGGAACTCACAGATAATTACACCGCCATCTGTTAGAATCGTATGGAACTCACAGATAAGTATAACTCTTTGTTAAATAATAAACAAATAATTTGCAAATAAACAAAATAATGCGACTATAATTTAGTTATAAACTAACCCTAAGTCTCAAGTTGGATCAAACTGCACGCAGTGTGCAACATTTTTATTAAAATCGGTTTCAGTAGTTTAGGATTCCATCGCGGACAAACAACGTGACACGAAATGTTTATATATTAAGATATTCATTCATAGTTTCTGCTCAAGAAAAGGTCTTTCACTGCAAACTCAGCATTATCCACTCTTTCCTTAACTCAGCTTTCCTTTTTGTATCTGCATACACACCATTTACTTTAATAATTGTCTATCGTCTGATGTTTCTTTCTGCCTCCAACTTTTTTCCGTTGACCATATTCCTTCTAGGGCATCTTTCAGCAGGCAGTTTCTTCTTAGACAGTGGCCAATCCAATTTCTTTCCTCTTCTTTATGAGTTCCAGCATTGTTCTTCTTTCACCCACTCTGTCTAGCACCTCTTTATTTCTTACTTCGTCTGCCCATTTTATACGTTCCATTCTTCTCATATCCACATCTCAAAAGCTTCCAGTCTCTTTTCCTCATTCCGTCGTAATGTCCAAGTCTCTGTACCATACAATGCTACACTCCACACAAAACACTTCACTAGCCTCTTACGTAATTCTTTTGCCAAAGGTCCCGCAGAAAATGCTTCTCTTCTTGTTAAAAGCTTATTGTGCCATTGCTATCCTCTGCTTTTTAACCTTCTTGAACCGCAGTTCATTAAATTTTTGACATTGAGCAATGCGAGCTTTGTATGGCATGATAAGAAAAAATAAATGGCTGGACGGGATTTGAACCCGGACCTCGATTGAATTGGCACTTCAGCGTGCTATGCATTACACCATCGGTCAAATCTAAAGGTACGTACACACTTGCGCGCGCCGCGCCGCGCGCGGCGCACCATGTTCGTCAGATTTGGACGGGGGTTTTAAGGTGCGCGCGTCTCGCACCACGATCCACTCATTGTCGGTTTTTTCCACGAACACTTTGATGGTTCGCCGTTTAGATTTGGACGGGTACCTGAGAGGTTCGTTGTTTTCGGTGCGCACCTATTATTTGAGTATGGAGTGGTCAGAGGAAAACATGTTAAAACTTATTGATATTTATAGAAACAAGCAATTATTGTGGGATCCTCAACATAAGGATCATTTAAAAAAATCATTGAAAGGAGATGCCTGTTTTTTTTCAATGTTATGTTTTTTCGTGTGTACTGTAATTGTATGAATAAATTAGAATTATTTAGAAAACATTATTTATTTAAGACGTTCATTTCATAATATTATGTATGAAGTATCACAAAACAATACAATATATAACACATTTATTACTAATTATTTATTTATTTCTTCAAAGACTCCAAAGAGCAAGACTGCTCATGTTAAGGGCAATATACAAAAAAATAATGGCCATAAAACAATTAACAATAAAACAAGAAAACAAATTCAGGCATAAGTTTAAGTAATACAAACTACTATAGATGCACAATATATATACACATGTAAATACAATATTTAAACAGGATAATATTAATAATAATAAAATTAAACAAAATTAACTAAGAAAGCAATGAGAAAAAATATTTTTAATACAATTAGAAAAATGTTTAACATTCGTGAAATGTTGATATTCAATAGGTTAGTTATTGTAATGGTTGATTAATGCATAACGAATCCCTTTTATACTTTTTTTTTGAGAAACTAGTATCTTTGTGCAATAAAGTACAACCTGTAGTATAATAATCATGTACATCTTTATTAAAAATTAAGGCCATGTTATGGTGAGATAGATTCTTAATAATTTTAAAACATATATATACAAATCATATATTTTTTTAAATTCCTTTAATGCTATAATATTTGAAAAAGTATAAATAAAGTTTATAAGATGTAATAAGTAATAAGCGTGACCAGACGTTCCGATTTTGGCGGGACAGTCCCGATTTTTAACAATTGTCCCACGTTCCCGCGGAATTTTTTAAAAAAAAGTTCCCTATTTTGGGAAAGAATGCAGGACAAGCGGGAGAACGGAAAGGGAATAGACATGGTTGGTTACACCTGCTCTGCAAAATGTCTACTGAAGGTTTGTGGGGTTCCTATGGATCGCAGGAGGTTCGTTGAAATTTAATCATTTCGACGAACATAACACGCGCCGCGCGCGGCCGTTCGTGTTCGCGACGCGCATATGTGTACGTACCTTAATACAAAACATTTATTTATCTTAACTCCATCAGGCTAAATAAATAAAAAATTAAGAAAATAAATATCCTGTATGGAAGTGAAACTTGGCCATTAACTAAAAATGATGAAAATAAATTAAAAGTATTCGAAAGAAAGATTCTAAATAAAATCTATGGACCGATAAATGAAAATAGGTATAATCATGAATTTATGATGCTGACATAGCCAGAATAATAAAATCTTAAAGATTGAAATGGTTGGGCATTTGCCGCATAATCACATTATCTAAATTAGAGGGGAAAAAGAAAGTTTGGAAGACCTTTTACCAGATGGTAGACAGCGTGGAAAGGTTATGGGATATGGGAGTCCAAGGATGGAAAGGGAAGGCAGAAGATAGAAATGAATGGAGGCGCATAGTTGGGGCGGTCAAGGCCTGCAATGGGCTGTAAGCACCAAGCATGATGATGAAGGATTCTCCCGGCGCACCACTACTAGCTATGACATAAAAAAAAGAACAGTTAAATAAAAATGGTGTCGAGCGAATTGTGAAACGTTTGATCAAATTACGGCTCAGATGGATTTTTTCTAATTATGTTAACTACAGCCTACAGATGGTTTGGAAAACATTAATTTTCAATAATTGACTATTTAACTCATGCCACAAAATGCTAGTCAATGACCAATCACATTTCAATGAATTTTGTTTTACAACCAATGACAGTCGTGTTTGACCTCGCTCTTTATCGATTTCTCTTTATCAGCTCCTGCTTTTGTGATAAAGAAAGCTCCTCCTTTTTAATGTTCTGAACAGGCCAGAACATTATTTTTCTCCAACAAATACATTGAATATAGCAAGTAATGAACAGATTCCTTGATTTTACTGAGTTGTTTACTAAAAAAATAAATGAATAACCCTAATGTTGATTATGATATATAGTTTGATGTGTTTTCATTATTTCTCCACTTGGGTACTTTCTTACAATATTGCGATGTTTTTGGCAATAAATAACACTGGGGAACAAAAAAATATTTTTTTCTTGGTGCCCTGAAATTTTTCACCTGATTCTGGGTATTTCGGCACTGCTGATTCCAAAAATGTCATCCATTTTGTTGCAGCAAGCTCTAGTTTGCAAGATATTGATGATACTGCTCTTATGTACCACCATTGGTAAATCGATTGTTTGCATAATACTAATTGATTTTAATCCAAGTTATATTCATGTTGTTGTTGCCGTTTGCATATGTAATTTTACTAATTTGACAATTGGTTTTATATCCTTTTTCTAGACTGACATGGCTTCAACACGAAGAAAATGTGTGAATAATCCTGATGTGATTGTTTTGTTTCATCTGTGGGGAGAGTACACATTCACTCAACAAAGAACAACTATAATGACTTTGTAAGAAGAGCTTATTTGGCCTATTTCAAAGTACAAACTGGGAGATCAAGATAAGCCTTGGGCACCTCACATTGTATGTTAAAACGTGGCACAGAGCATCTACGACAATGGACAAATGGGAAACGGAAATGCTTGAAATTTGGGGAACCAATGATCTGGCGAGAACAAATTAACCATAGTGATGACTGCTATTTTTGTTCAGTCAATGTAAAGGGCATCAATAGCAAAAACCGGAAAATAGATGGTATATCCCAATCTACGCTCCGCAAGACGCCCTGTTCCACATTCAGAGGAGATACCTGTTTCCAATTTTTACCAGTCTTCCAGAGTCACCAGAAGAAGAGGATGATTCAACTGAAAGCTATTCTGAGGGAAATGACAGCGATTTTCCCAGGACCTTCATCAGTTTCATCCGGTTTTTAGTCAAGCGGAACTGAACGACCTCATAAGGGATCTAAGTCTTCCAAAGAAGTCATCTGAGTTGTTAGCTTCCAGCTGGCAGAGAAACAATGTCTGTTACCGGGAACAAAGGTCACAGTCTATCGCAAAAGAGAAACAGACTTCCTGCCATTCTTCACAGTAGAAATCAATTTGTTTTTTGTATGAATGTTGAAGGACTGTTTAATGAAGCTGGGTGTAAGAAAATACACACCAAGTGAATGGCGGTTATTTATAGATAGCTCCAAACGCAGCCTAAAATGTGTTCTTTTGCATAATGGGAACATATACAGGTCAATCCCAATTGGTCACTCAGTTTCTATTGCGTGAAAATCAACATACAATAGCTACAGTGCTAGAGAAGATCTCTTACCGTGATCACCAATGGGTAATGTTGTGTCGATCTCAAGATGGTGAATTTTCTTCTAGGACAACAAGGTGGGTACACCAAATACCCATGCTTTATATGTTTAATGGGACTCTAGAGGCCAAAGATCAACATTGGGTGAGAAGGAATTGGCCTCTTAGAGAAAAGCATGACCGTTGGAGAAAAAAACATCGTTGCAGAACCTTTGGTTGACAGAAACAATCATCATCTTGCCACCACTGCATATTAAACTTGGTTTAATGAAACAGTTTCATCAAGGCGTTGAAGTAGAGATGGAACATGTTTTGGCTACATATGTACAAAATTTCCTGCACTGAGTAAGGAAAAAATAAAAGCAGGTATATTGGATGGACCACAAATCCGCCAACTTATTAATGACCATCAATTTCAAGACTCAATGAATGATACTGAAGCAGCCGCATGGTCTTCGTTCTGTATGGTAGTGAAGAATTTTCCTTGGAAACTAAAATAGTCTCCTAATAGTGATGAACTAGTGGAGAATATGCTCACTGCTTTTTGTGGCACTAGGTTGTAACATGAGCATCAAATTACACTACCTACACAGTCATTTGGATCGATTTCCAGACAATCTTGGAGATTGTAAGTGAGGAACACGGGTGAGCGTTTTCCACAGGAATTAAGTACATGTGGAAAGAAAGTATCGTGACGGTGGGATATACATATATGGCGACAACTGTTGAAGCTCCCCGAGAAATGTCCCATATCATTGCAGCATCGGAGGAACATCCCAGAAACGGGGAGTCGCGACCGATGGAGGAAAATTAATGTTTAACGAGACTAATGTGTATAAAATATGGTAGTTAGATAGATACAGTTGTGTCATGGAAAAGAAAGTATTTGTTCTTTTGTATTTTATTTATGCGAGTAATCTAGTTGTATATGTGGACAGTAGTTTTGACGGTTATAATTGAATAAACACTATCTCAAAAACTAAGCGATAGAACAAACTGAAATCATCTTTGGAAATCAGTGACCCAATATACCATAATACGTGAAACATTAAGGACCAAAATCATGTTCCAGTGAATTGATCAGCAGCAGGAATGAACAAACCTCACACTTTCTGATTTGTTTTCAAACGTCACCGTTAATTAAATACATAAATATTTAAAATAACATAGGTAAACAATGATTGTGAGTAACAGCTTAATTTTATTCGTTAAATAGCCCTAACAAATGCCCTCTTGATTCCAATTATTTAGATAAATTCACTCCTTATTCGTGAATCGTGAATTTATCGATACTTTGAAATCACTCGTGCAATTCTTATGATAATTTACAGTATCTCGTTTTAGAATGTAGGGGTAAAGTGAGCTGAAGGAATATAAATACGAGGAGTCCATGGCTTTAACAAGTTTCTACTGGCTCAGGTTTTCCCTGGGTGCAGCATAATACCGGCAAATATAGGTCACGTCTGCCCCTGGGTATCATTGGCATCATAACTATGATAGTGACGACAGTAAATAAAAACCTGCACACAGATCCACATGCACAATCACGGGGTCCATGACAAATTGTACACTTAGCCAAAAAAGAATGGGCCGACTCTTAATCTCGATATTTCAAGTCCCTAACGCGCGATTCACACAAGTAAACTAATAGCATAGTATAGAGCTACAATACGTTTCCCTTCTTCCGTGAAGAGCATTCTTTCTAAACACAAAACGAGGAAGCCAAGGCTTACCGCGGTGCTTAGTGGCTTGATTCGTAATCCAAGAGGTTTTAGGTTCGATCCCCGGCGAGGGTAAATTTTTTTATTTTTGAAATGCTTTATGTTTTATTCCGTATGCCATCCATAAGAAAAAAAGTACGAACTATTTGAAGTATTATTATTATTATTATTATTATTATTATTATTATTATTATTATTATTATTATTATTATTTAATTCGGAGCCGCGGTGGAACTAGTGGTTAGCTCCTTGCTTCTGGTCCCGAGGGTCGCCGGGTTCAAACCCGGCCGTGGTCGATTGATTTTTTGGACGGAAAATCCAAGGAGCAAGTCCCTCCGGAGGGACTTTAAGCCGTGGGTCCCGAGTCTGAAGATTTTCAGGCTCGTAAAAAATCCTTATGCCTGAATGAAAAGGCCTTTAAGCAAAATTTACCTAATTTTCCCGTCCTAGTACTATTTTGGTTTCCTAGATGTCAGTACGAGGCGGAACGCTGACCACGGACCACTCAAAATGACATCTATACGAAAACAAGTGTACTAAATTAGTATTGGTTCAAATTCTTCCCTGTAGGGGAGAGCGCCTAAATCTCTATCAAGGGAAAACATACGCTTACAATACAATACAATTATCATTTATTTATAAACAGGTTGCAGTGTGATACAACATCATCCTATGCCCCAAGCTTTTTTTAAAAATGTATTTTTCTTGGATACATTTTGAGTTAATTTTGATCCCGCAGGGTAATTACACATCATTTGATACATCTCATTATTATTATTATTATTATTTATTATTATTATTATTATTATTATTATTATTTATTATTATTGTCAATCATCTATGGCTCTTATTATTATTCTGGACTGTGACGTATATAAGCCAAATATTTTAATTGAAGGGTGAAACGTTCTCCTTACTAATACGTAATAAGTAAATAAACTCATAAATATATGAAGCTATATTATATTTTATTACATACTTTATAGCATTATTATTAAAACCTAGTGCTCGCACACACGATTACATTTATACCGGTAGCTAATGGTGTTTACAGAGTTTACGAAGGCAGGGATATTACTTAAGATAGTGTTGAGAGTGGACTGTAGATTATGTGGGCAGAAATTAAATGTTATAGGATGTATTTTGCGAAAATACAAATGAATAAAAAAGTTGGACGATTCGAAGCCTGGCTTTCACATATATTTCGTCGTGTTGTAAGTAGTTCAACGATCTACGCTACTCGAACGCCGGATACTAGTTGCCTTGTTTACTTTTGTGCTATGAACGAGAGTTGAACTTATTTTAAAGTGTCGCAATTTGAGTAATATTGCATTTGTCGAACACTCGTAAATATCTAGAAGCATGTCTCCTTCACTGTTCTTTAACTATTTAAGACGATTAAAAACCAAATACAGCTTACTTAAAACATTAACGGTGCGTTACCTCGTGAATCACAGCTGTGGTTTTTCGAGCATGCCGCAGTGGGCCATAACAGGAACTCTGCTTTTTGAAGCGGCTCATTCTTTTTGTCGCTAAGTGTACATTGAACTTTTGCAGTCTTTCTGTGATTATACAGGGTGTAAATACATACAGGGTGCGGCAGCATAACTTCCTTTTTAAAAATGTGCGCCATTTAGTCGGTTGATGTCGTAGCGGAGCGCTAGTTGGTCTCGTTCGAGGGGGGGACTATAAGTTTTTGTCCTGAACACATTTCAGTCAGCCATCATGCGTTGGAACAGTCAAGAGCATCGATGACTGTTTTGAGGGAACACTTCCCAGAGCGCCTTATCTCAAGTGAGTGGCCGGCCCGCTCTCCCGATTTGACCCTTGTGATTTTTTTTCTATGGGTTTATTTGAAATCCCGTGTTTTATGTGAACCGTCCAAGGACCCTACAAGATTTAAAAGATTGAGACCAACATCCAGGGAAGAAATTGCCAACATAATGCCTGCTATGCTGGCAGGAGTCATGACAAACGCCAGAAATCGGTTTACTCAGTGTATGGAGAATTGGGGACGTCACCTACCTGATTTTGATCTTCAAACTGAGTAAAACAAAACTTTATGTATGTGTCCTATATTATAAAAACGAATTAAAATTTTCTGATTCATACAATGCATTTTATTAAGTTTTAAAAAAGGAGTTATGCTGCGCGCACCCTGTATTTTAGAAGACTATGGTTGGTAGATGTTTATCGAGTGATCGTCATCTAGTTTTTAAACCCATGTCCGGAATAATTTTGTTCACCGCGCTAGCGCAGGCCTGTTAATAAGTGAAAAGACCTCTATAACCGTCGGATAGGTTGACAATGTAAGCACTGCTACTCACTTGTCAGTTGTATTGTTTCTTGGGTGTACACCTGTATACGGGTAGGAAGGGGGACCGCCTTTTTACACCTATTGAGCTCTTATTAACAGCCCTGCGGTAGAGTGTATGTATCACTAGCTCAAGTTAAGTCTGTACGAAGTGTGGTTAGCGCTAGTGTCGCCAAACGATTTCTTTATGAAGGGGGAGAATCCGTAAACACATGTGAAAGATCAGGAAAACTTTAAGGTCCAAACGGTCCCCGAAATCATATGGCCATCGCAATCATCATCATTCATATTCATATTAGATTAAGCTTAGGATTAGAGACTCCCTGGCGCGCCACTATCATCATCATCACCCATATCATCGGGCCAACGTAACCCTGCCTTCCAGGCGCCCCAACCTCAGAAGTGGGTTACAAGTACGCCATGCCAGGAGAGAACACCAGGAATGTCGAAAGACAACCTGGGGCATTCGAAAAAACTAGAATAAATAAATAAAAATAAAATTCACTTGTTTATTCGCCTACTAATTTTTGTTCATTATAAGTCCACTATTGGATTGATACGAACAATAGGAGAAAGATATAGAAAAAGATAAAGACGTTTATGCAGTATTTGTTGACCTGGAAAGGCCTTTGACAGAGTAAATTGGAATAACTCCTGAAGATCTTGAAGAAAATTGGCGTCAACTGGAAGGAGAGAGGCTCATAAGTAATGTTTATATGAAACAGCGAATAAAAGTGAAGATAGGAGAAGAAATGTCAGAGGGAAGAGAAATTGGAAGAGGGGTGAGGCAAGGATGTCCTCTATTACCTACCCTTTTCAACATCTACCTGGAAGACCTAATGAAGAACTGCTTCAGTAATACGGGAGGCGTAAACATGGGAGGAAAAAGAATAAAGTGCATAAGATTTGCTGATGAAGGCCTATGGCTTTGCTAGCAGAAGATGCAATAACATTGAGGAACAAGCTGTGTATGGAGCTGAATGATAAGTGCGAGGATTATGGGATGAAGATAAATATAAATAAGACAAAGGCCATGATTATAGGAAAGAAACAAAGGAAGATAAACATGAAGATTAAGATGAGCCATTGAGCAAGTGGAGAGCTTCAAATACTTGGGTTGTACTATCAGTAGTAACATGAACTGTAGTCAAGAAGTAAAGCAGAGGATAGCAATGGCAAAAGAAGCTTTCAACAAGAAGAGAAGCATTTTCTGCGGACCTATGGCAAGAGAAATAAGAAAGAGGCTAGTTTTGTGGAGTGTAGCATTATATGATGCAGAGACGTGGACATTACGACGGAATGAGGAAAAGCGAGTGGAAGCTTTTGAGATGTGGATATGGAGAAGAATGGAATGTATAAAATGGACAGACAAAGTAAGAAATGAAGATGTGCTAGACAGAGTGGGTGAAAGAAGAACAATGCTGGAACTCATGAAGAAGAGGAAAGAAATTGGATTGGCCACTGGCTAAGAAGGAAACTGCCTGCTGAAAGATGCCCTGGAAGGAATGGTCAACGGAAAGAAAGTTAGAGGCAGAAAAAGACATCAGATGATAGACAATATTAAAATAAACGGTTTGTATGCAGATACAAAAAGGAAAGCTGAGTCAAGGAAAGAGTGGATAATGCTGAGTTTGCAGTGAAAGACCTGCTCTTGAGCCAGAACACAATTAATGAATGAATAAGTCCACTTTCCATATTTACTTAACATTTTCCTTTTGAAATTGTTTCTTTCACTTTATACTTTAGAACATTCAATAATATATGGAAGTCTGTCTGATCTGCTAATCCACACGTACACACGGGGGAGTCCTTGATTTTAAAATCTATAGAAATATGTGTTTAGCTTTCCGTGTCCGGTTAAAAAGGTTATTATATTTCCCGATAGTGGAATATTTAATTTTAGCCTATCCTTGATATTAGGGAAGAATAACTATCACAGCTCCGTTTGTTGTTCTGTTCACACGTTTCCCACTTTTGTATGCTGATATCACATAGTTCATTTAATTTAGCACTGAGCGCGGGATCTTATCATAGGATACTGGCTCGTCGCTTCTGGCTGCTTGTTTGGCGAGTTTGTCTGCAACTTCATTGCCATATATTCCTACGTGAACCTTGACCCAGGATACTGCTACTGTCCAATGGTGCTTATCAGATAACGTAGTGCCTGTCTGGTGTTTTCTATTAATTGATTGTGGTTTCTGGTATTTTTAGCGAGTCTATTGTAATTTTTGCTGTCGGTATATGTCTTAGTTTATGTACCCCACGAATTTGTCAAGGTTAGCCAAGCCTATTAGTAGAAACTCACCCTCTGAAAGTTGTTTTATTATATTTATAACACTCAAGGTTGGGAGCGGAGGAAGAAAATGTTCTATTGCCTTTTTCTTACATAATTTCAGTACACAGGGTTACGTCCGTTTTTGGAGGCACAGACTAAAACGCATCTGTGTTTTGCTTGTTAAACTATTAATATATATCATGGTATGTTCTGGAAATGTTTCAATCTCATATTTACCATATATATTTAATTAAGATACATTTATACCCAATTAACAGCATTGAAAATGGAACCAGTTCCGAATGGCCTAGCTGAATGTAATATATAAAAATAAATGTTTGATCGTACTTTATGCGCGTCCGTACCATTCCACCCAATTATGATGGGGTTTTTTTTTTGCAAAATGTTCAGGAGTTTCCCGGAATGGTTATAGGCTATAAGTAGAGACCGGATGTTAGGAAAATTTCTACAGTTATTTATTACAGATATTGTAAAAGTGACTTCATAAGTTCATACCGACGATCCTAGAGTTGTCCTTAAGGCTCACGTTGAGGCTCCTGTAAGAGGACCAATATTTTAGCAGGAATTCTGTTAAAGTAGGAGGTTACCTTTCTACTTCGGGTGTACAGATTTATGTAATGGGACATAGTTTCCATGAAGCTAATTTGGCATATAAATGCCTATTTCAGCTTACAATGGCCTATAAATGTCTATTTCCATTTTTTTTTCTCGAATTAACTTAGTAATTCAATGAAATTAATTGAAATGGACAAACTTCATGACACATATCATTGCATAAAAAACCTTTAAGTGACTGGCAATATTATTTTGATGTTGGTAACACTGAATTCCAGTATCTAGTCCTCGTTCACAGACAGGTGCTTCAAAGACAAAGTGGTGCGACAAGTGGTATGTGACTTCTTTTTATATCTTTAAAACAGTTGCCTTACAATGCCTAAAAAACGGGCAAGACAAACTGACAAATTTCGTGAAAGGATCTGGTGCAGAAATATTCTCAAGTGACTGTTCAATATTGTTTTGCAAAGTGAATTGCGCGAAGAAGTGCCATGTTTCGCAGCTGTAAAAAATTATGTTGTCTATTTTTTGTAAGAGCCTATTTTGAATTTTAGTGCCTACATTAATGATTTTAGTGCCTTTTTTCCCCCCTATTTTGATTTTTTTAAGTGCCTAACATCCGAGCTCTAGCTGTAAGAGAGTTTGTAATACTCAACTCATTCACACCTTAAAAATCAACCTTTTGTGAAAACCGTGAAAAAGTTGCTTTTTGGACGCTTAAATGGCTTAGGCTGTCTAAATCATAAATACATCAAATTATGTACACAGAATTGAATATTTTTTTAAAAATTACAAAAACGTCCGCGACAGCATACCATATTACTAGAATAATTTCCCCCTTTTTTCGATATTTTGGAGTGAAAATTCGAGGGAGGAATTATGCGATGACTATGAAAATATCAACACTTCCACATTGTAGAACTCCATCAATTAGACATCTACGGCAATTCCATCATGGTCATTGAACTTTACTCTCAAAGACATTTTGAGAATTTGAAAAATAAGTTGTATTTAAAATTTCTCTAGTTTCAGACACTCAAACCATACAAAAGATAACGGTACAGTAGATCACAATGAATATGTGTTTCACTCCGTTTTCCGTGGCGAAATTTACCACTTATAACTTAAAATTTGCAGTATAGCTGTTATACTTTCTACCTATAGTTGAGTTGAACGACACTGGCGCTGTGACGAATAACACCGTTACCAGCGCACAGTGATACCTAATTGTATTCACACTGATGAACTAGGGGAAGGATTTTTAAAGTGCAAATTTTTGGCCCTAAAAGATCCGATTGAGGGTCTTTCCACTTTTCAGCGGTTGCCCTTTTACCAGCCGGCTGCTGGCCCTTCACATCCACATGTGTCAATCACAGAGGTAGATGATCAACAGCCAGTGTAGGGGTGACATTGGTTAGCATGTCGAGTCCCCCAGCCGTTATAGCTGGTTCCTCAACCTGGAGCCGCTACTTTATTGTAGCTACCCAATTGCCTCAACGATGCGGGGTGGGCACCGTGTCCTCCATACGTGGCCGAAATACCATGAGAAAATTTCTTTCTCCCCCATGGAGACTCGAACCAGCGCAAGTCCCGTAGCTCTGCGCCAAGGTTTCCTGCCTTAACCGCTCGGCTACGGCGCGGGACGGAGTGAAAATTCGAGGGTGGGAATCATGCGATGACTATGAAAATATCAACACTTCCACATTGTAGAACTCCATCAATTAGACATCTACGGCAATTCCATCATGGTCATTGAACTTTACTCTCAAAGACATTTTGAGAATTTGAAAAATAAGTTGTATTTAACATTTTCTCTAGTTTCAGACCACTCAAACCATACAAAAGATAACGGTACAGTAGATCACAATGAAGATGTGTTTCACTCCGTTTTCCGTGGCGAAAATTTACCACTTGTATACTTAAAATTTGCAGTATAGCTGTTATACTTTCTACCCATATTGAGTTGAACGAAGACACGGCGGTGTGACGAATAACACCGTTACCAGCGCACAATGATACCTAATTGTATTCACACTGATGACTAGGGGAAGGATTTTTAAAGTGCAAATTTTGGCCCTAAAAGATAAGGTTCTGAAAATACATACAAAAAGGTGCTTTTGAAACAATTGAATTAAGGTTTAAACCAGTTATATGAACTCAGTGGGGCACGCTGTAGCGTAGTGGTTAAGGCACTGAGCTACAAGCCAGAGGGTCGAGGGTTCAAGTCCCGTTGGGGTCAGGATTTTTAAACTGACCCAAACCCTCTGGCGGCACCATGGCCCTGGGGTCGACTCAGCCTCTAACGGAAATGAGTACCAGACGCTTGTTCTGGGGGTAAAGGCGGCCGTCACGCAGGGCTGACACCCTGACTGACATAAAGTGCCGATTGTCTAGAAAAAGTGGGAGCCTTAACCTCCTACTACCCCAAGGGCCTCCGGGCCTGTTGTGGGACCACTTTACTTACATGAACTCAGTTTCTGTAATATGCATATCATTTTGCACCAGATTTTTTTTATAGAGTTCATAAGACGTAATTCATAGTTATTGCAATATTTACTTTAGACGGAACATCGAAGAATGATGCCATCAGTTTCGATAAATTTCGTTTTGAATTCGTCTGCAAGTGCGTACAACTTATCCTTCGTAACACTCGTAATGTTATTGCTGTGAAAACCCAGTTGTAATACTAATATAAATACGTTGTGGTTCAGACTAGATCCCTCAGGGGTCCTCATCTAGGGGATATGTGGATGGCGAGCACAAGGTGCCCAAGCTGAGCAAAACATTTCTTCCACTTACTTGTGTTTTGCACTCTTTTAACTTTACTATCTAACCTCTCTTGGTTAACTCTTGTTTTTTTTTCGATTCCGATGCTATTAGGGCATCCGAGGGCTAGGGAATCTTTCCTTTCTTCCATTTCTTCTTTCCTTTATTTTCTTTTCTTCTCCAGAAAAGCCTGACCAGAGGCTATAAGATGGCAGCCCCATCACTGGTCTTGCCTTCCTTTGGCCAGCAACCAATCGAAGGGACTATTATTATGCTTTCAAGTCTTATACGAGAATTTCCCGGAATGACCAAAACGCTGGAGGGAAAATTTTCTATAGGATCGTAACAGGCCTTGGCCTAATACTTGGAAGGAAGAAGACTAGTAAAACACAGCCAACAACAAGTCAGTAGATAGAAAACTGTTAAATTATTGCCAGTACTAACTGAACTTGCTTTAAAACGGTTGGAGCAACGCTGTTGAAATGTAAATTTGACTTCACATCTGCAGATTGGCCATTGTTGGTGGAATATAAATTACTGGTGGTTTATATAAATTATATTTTACATGTATTATATTTTATATTACATTTTAAACATTTGAACGCATAAACACGATCTTTCTACATGGCCATTGGCTGCAATAATATATATTATTAAATTATATTTTAATATCTATTATTTACTATTGTTGATTTCACATTGCAAATTTGCCATTGTTTCTGGGGTATAAAGTACATAAATTATATATTAATATTTATTTAATATTGTTGAGTTCTGATATATTTCAATTTTTTTTCTCAGCAACGATGCTGGTTACCCCCAGTAATTCATTTATTATTCTTACACCAAACAGGATCAAATAACCCTATAGGGTTAAATAGAAATATTGATAAAATCCCCTTCCATCCTTACTTTTCTATTAAAGACACTTTCGGACCAGTTATTAAATATAATGATTGAAAATAGTGAAATAAAAATAAATGTTCTTCCTTTATTAATATTTTTATAGCCGATTAATGTTTTAAATTCTTTGTGAAGGGCATCTAAGATAGAATTTAATAAGATGAAATTTCGGGAAGGAATAAGTCAAAATGTTGAGGGGGTGATTATTAGAAATAAAATTTGGTATGTGATATCTATATCACAAGTCACAAACCGCTGTGGTCTCGGGTTAGCGTGCTGCCTTGTCACGCAGCGGGCCCGGGTTCGATCCCCGGTCGGGACAGTTTTTCTGGGTGAGGTTTTTATCGGGGTTTTTTCCTCAACTATAAGAGAAATGTCAGGGAAACTTTAAGGCCCAAACGGTCCCCGAAATCATATGGCCATTGCAAACATCATCATTCATATTCATCTTAGGTTAAGCTTAGGATTAGGGACTCTCCTGGCGCAACATTATCATCATCACCCATCATATCATCGGGGCAGCGTAACCCCGCCTTCCAGGCGCCCCCAACCTCAGAAGTGGGTTACAAGTACGCCATGCCAGGAGAGAAACCAAAAGACAAACCTGGGGCATTTGGAAAAAAAAAAAATCTATATCACAATGTGAGCATGTCTGTGTACTTAAGTGCAATCTAACTTCAGTCGTTATGGTTAATTAAATATTCAAAATGTCAGCTGAAGATTTTGCATTGTCTTTGCCGTTTCCCTGATAATTTTCCTAAATTTCAATATATTTTAATGATTCTTGTTTTATTTTACTCATAATGTTGTAGCTACAAAATATACTACAATTGTTTAATTATATAGAGTATAAATATTTTATTTTTCAATTTAAATTGATGCATTATCATTTATGTTAAAATTTGCATTAAAAATAGTTTTTTTAAATAAAATATAATAGGTACATTACTAATTGTAGTATATTTTGTTCATCTCTGTAAACTACATATACATGTAAAATTTCATCTCAATATCTTGAAAACTTTGTGAGTTATCAGGGAAACTGTAGTGAAAAAATTAAGTTACGGAAAACAAGCGACAAACTTAAAGTGAGCCCTTTAATTTTAGAAGGTACCTACATCTTCGTAGGTACCTTCTAAAATTAAAGGGCTCACTCGAGTGACAGCATTGCACATTTTTAAACACAACTCGAAAAGTAATAGAGATATCAATGAAAATCTTTCACTAATTTAAAGATGAGGTTTCAATCTATACGATATATATATATATATTATATATATATATATATACCCTCAAATGTGTAAATAAGCTTGAATCAGAATTTAAGTTTCTCCAAATTAACAAAATAAATATATATTCCGTAAACCAGCAAATGGGAGCATACATTCAACTTGCTGAAAAATTATATTAGTTTCCGCAGTTCCTGCATGACGGGGATTTTTTTAATTTAAAAAAAGTTAAAAAAAACTCTGACGCTGCAGCACCTACATCATCGAACTACATACTTACGAAGGTATAACTGAACTGTTATTCTAACTAGAACATATACCTGAAAATCAACGTAACTGGATTTCCGAGCGCAAGGACAGAAATGTACGGTAGCAAGTTGCTTTTTCATCAGTTCCACCTTATTTGCTCTGAAATGACCCACTTACTTGAATTCAAGACACTTGTTCACTGTAGCAACTGTTACATAGCTGCTTTTCTCTGGTGACACGTGAAGAACTGTGCACAAGACTCCCGTGGAGCAACTTGTGTATGCAAGTAGCAGAGCTGCTCTGTAATCATCCGGGAATTTTTAGAAGAGTACATCATCGTGTTGAATTGAGTGAAGAGGTTCGAGCAAATGGGCAACAGATGCTTCTATGCATTAAAACAAGTTCTTAAGTCAAGGACAATAAGTAGGACAGCAAAAATTAAAACATATAAAACAATACTAAAACCTATGGCTATGTTTCGGAGTAGGCAGTACCGTGGCGCTCGCCTATGACCGATGGGGTCCCGAGATCGAGGCTTGTTCACTCCATGTGGGTTTCATGGTGGACGAAATTAAGCATGGACAGGTTTTTCTCGGAGTTTTTACCGTTTTCCCCTGCCACAATTTCATTCCACCATTTTCCTTCCATACTCATCTCACCCATTTCATTCAATTTTGTTCATCTGTCCCTGTGATGGTGCGTCAGGCTTGATCGGCCGTCACCCTTGCCATTCACAGACCTATATATATATATATATATATATATATATATATATATAGGGGGTTCATCTCATCTCATCCCTGGACCGACCGTGAGTTGGACTCGAGTTGAGGATATATTAGTTTTGAAGTGAAACATGGACATAATCAGAAAAAAATATTAGCTCATATTAAATGCACGGGGAAGAAAAATACTAATGGAGATATATGGAGCAGTATAGGATCAAGATATGTGGAGAATTAGATCGAACCAGTTTGAGCCTTTGGCATAGGTTCCCTGAAGTAGTCCCCGCCCGGAGAACAGAATGGGCGACTATTTGACCTCCGGAAAATTTTACCCCAGTTGAACCCATGTCCGCATTTCTTGACGGTTGTATTTTTACGGTGAAAGATCGTCACTCCTTCGACCAAGGTACTTTTTTCGGCTGGCTTATCACCTTCGACCAGTCCGACATGGGTAATCCTATCGGCAGCAATGCTACCGCCCATGCCACTCCACCACGACAAGGTAAAGATACCATTATTAGATCGAACCAGTAATTGAAATAATTATATAGGGATTTAGATCTGGTAGAAGATAGACTGGAATGGGTAGGACATGTGTAGCGAATGGGGCAGGAAAGAAGTGCAAGAAGGATTCTAGGAGGGACATTAGAAGGAAGAAGAAGGGTTGCAAGACGGAAACTTAGATGGTTGGATAGGGTTGAGGAAGGCTTAAGACAACTGAAGTTTAAAAAATGGACACACAAAGCTAGGAATAGAGAAGAATGGGCAGATGTTATGAAGAAGGTCAGAGTTCTTAGCGAACCGTAGAGCCAAAGGAAGAAGAATAACCACAACATCATGTAGGCAGTTGAGAAAATATATCGAATTGGCGACTGACATTTTGATCGTTTTCAGTACAATCTTCCTTTTTTCTTTGATGTTTATTTATTTACGTGTTCTCTTTTACTTCTTTTTTATACCATCTGTACGGATTACATCCTCCACATTTCAGACCCCTTAGCTCGTACATAACGCGTTTCTGGACATCAGTTTATAAACAAAATAATAACTCATGATGCTTATCTGTCCACCACATAGCTTTTTTTTTAAGTTCGTTTTGAGACCTTTGCGGTCATGTTGGTATATCCAAACTAACTCACTGACACTATGAGACCCGTAGATTCATGGCCGCGCGGACATAAACTCTCCATACATCCCTATCCTGAACTATTGTTTTCCAATCATCCCCTGTATAATCTACTTCCCTCAAATCATAGCTAATGTTATTCTCCCACCTCATTCTTGGCCTAACAACTGGGCGTTTTCCCTCCGGTTTCCCTACAAGAAGCTTCCACGCATATCTTTCACTTCCCATTCGTGCCACATGTCCTGTCCATCGCAGTCTACGAGACTTAACTGTTCTTATTATATCTGACTTCCTATAAAGACCACGTAGTTCACTGATACGTACTATTCTCCATTCACCTGTCCAAAATTTTTCTAGAAACTTTATTCTCAAATACTCGTAATCTCCTTTCCTCTCTTAAAGTAAGAGTCCATGTTTCGCATCCATATAATATAACTGGTAGAATAATAGTTTTATATATTTTCAGTTGAACGCTTCTTGAAAGAATTCGAGACATCAAGAGTCTCTGTAATGGTATATCTAAACTAACTCACAGGCACTATAGAACCTGTAGGTTCATGCGAACATAAGATCTCATTAAATCCCTATTATTTGTTAATATTTTCCATCCATCCCCTATCATTTATTTCCCTCAAATCGTGGTTAATGTTATTCTCTTACCTGTTTCTTGGCCTACAAAACTAGGCGTTTTCCCTCTGGTTTTCCTACTAGGAGTTTCCTTGCCCCTCTTTCATTTCCCATTCGTACCACATGTCCTGTCCATCGCAATATACGAGACTTCCTGTTCTTATTGTGTCTGATTTCCTATAAAGATAATGTAGCTTATTGTTATAGTCTTCTCCTTTCGCCTGTCTCTTCATCTCTCTGTGTTCAAAAATTTTTCCTAAAAACTTTATTGCCAAATACTCTGGCATCCATGTTATTGGAAGAATAGCATTTTTTTAAATTTGCAGCAGTTTAATGTTTTTGAGAGAAGTTGGAACAAGAATCCTTATAATGCTAAATAGTGATTCATCTAATTCCTGCGTTAATATTTCTAGTGGTCCACTATTATATAAGTAGTATACCTAGGAAAATGTACCTGTTGAACATTTATAGGAAAAATCACTATGAGTTTTAATTTAAGATTTAAATTACAATTCATTATACCTCACCTCATATCCAGTCTTATAATTATGTTGTTGTAAGCCCATGTTTTCCCTTAACAGAGATTTAGGCTATCTGTAAAGGGATGTACACGCATGGATAGAAACAGAAAGGTGGTTATTTAAAAACAGCATGATTAAGAAAAATGGTAATTGGACATTCGATAAAGTAAGACTAGTAGTGGTGTATACAGAAAGAAATAATCTCATTCATTAATTCCATAAAATTAAACAAACTTTAGAACAAAGAAAAAAAAAAGCCAATTCAATGAGCATAACAAATAACAAAAAAAAATGCAAATGGCCATAGAAAATTAATTAAAAGACAAAGAATTGTTATTTCCTTGTAAGTTAAATAATTTTATGTAAATAATGTTGTAACCTAAAGCATGTAGTATTACATTTTTTTTATGGAACATGCTGAATTAAGAGAAAAAAAAAACGCATGGATAGATTACACAATGAATCAATAAGAAATGAACTGGAGATATTTTCAATAGTTGATAAACTAGAAGAGCACAAATACCAATGAAAGAACATTTAGACAGAATGGACAATGTAAAGATTACCCAAAAATATCAACACCTACAAACCACATGGGAAAAGATCTTTGGGACGGCCAAGGAAACGATGGACTTGAGACCGGAACAGGTCACATTGACCTAATCCTGGAAAGGAAGAAGAAGAATAGATTTAGGCGCTCTCCCCCTACAGGGAAGAATTTGAACCATACTAATTTAGTTACACTTGTTTTCGTATAGATGTCATTTGAGTGGTTCGTAGTCAGCGTTCCGCCTCATACTGACATCTAGGAAACCAAGGTAGTACTAGGATGGGAAAATTCGGTAAATTTTGATTAGAAGCCTTTTCATTCAGGCTTAAGGATCTTTTATGAGCCTGAAAATCTTCAGACTCGGGACCCACGGCTTAAAGTCCCTCCCGGAGGACTTACTCCTTGGATTTTTCCATCCTAAAAAAAAAAAATCCATCGACCCCGGAAACTACCAAAGGTCACAATAAATCAATGCCAATGTTTGTGCTGTTTGTCAGTGGGTTTCCCAAATTCTGTTCCCATAAATTATAGATACTGTATATCATGACAAAAATAATTATCTATAATAAAACAAATTAGCAATGATTCCTTGAGCTCATTTCCAACAAATTTACCATTTCCTCCATAGCCCAAGGACATGTACAAAATAATACAATTTTCCCTAAATTATAATAATAATAATAATAATAATAATAATAACAAGAAGAAGAATAATAGCAAACGTTCCACTGCTGTGGTCCCGAGGCAGCTGCTGCTGCCTTGTCACGCAGTGGTCCCGGGTTCGATTCAGGTCGGGACAAGTTTCCTGGAAGCTGTTTTTCGGGATTTTGCCCTCACCTGTAAGACAAATGTCAAGGAACTTTAAGGCCCAAACGGTCCCCGAACCATCATGTGGCCATCATTATCATATTCACATCATCAGTTTAAGTTTAGGATTAAAGGGCTCTCCTGGTACATCATTACCATGTTCATCATCCATCGTTTCATTGAGGCAGCGTAATCGCACCTTCCAGGCGCCCTTAACCTCAGAAGTGGGTTACAATACGCCAATGCCAGGAGAGAGTACCAGAAATGTAGAAATGACAAACTACTGGCATTGAAAACACCAGATTACGTTTATATAACACTTTGGCTAGACCAGTGTTGACCTATGGTAGTGAAGCATGGACATTAAAATACAACATGAAAGCAGAATAACGGCTTGTGAAATGAGATTCATGCACAGAACACGGGTTACAACCAGATGGGATCGGAAAAGGAACACCGATATCTTAAAAGAATTGAAGACTACGCCAATTTTGGAATATATTAAACAGTACCAACTAAATTGGAAACACCATCTTGAAAGAATGAGTTCAAATCGGATCCCAAAGCTGTTTATAATTATATACCAAGAGGACGAAGATCTCTGGCCGTCCTATGAAACACTGGAGGGAAAATTTTCTATAGGATCGTAACAGGTCTTGGACTAATACTTGGAAGGAAGAAGAAGAAGAATTTTAAAAAAATACAACAATGTGCAGAACAAGGGCTCTTTTTATCCCAACTTCTCTAAAAAAATGTGAAACATTCTCTTACTTTAAGTGAGAAGAAAAGATTACTAGTATTTGAGAGTAAAATGCTTAGAAGAATTTTGGACCAAAAAAAACAGTTAAAAGTCTTAGACTGCGATTGGATAGGACATGCGGGGACGATTGGGGAATGAAAGAGTGTCATGGAAACGTCATGTAAGAAGACTAGAAGGAAAGGCCCAAAAATAATGGGCCGACTCTTGATCTCGAATATTTCAAGTTCTAACGCGCGATTCACAGGAGTAAACTAATTACACAGTAGAGCTACAGTACGTTTCCCTTCTTCCTTCGAAGAGCATTCTTTCTAAACGCAAGAAGGCAGCGAAAGCTTAGCTCAGTGCCTAGCGGCTTGATTCGTATGTAAGAGGTCACAGGTTCGATTCCCGGCGAGGTTATTTTTTTAATTGTTAAAATGATTTCTATTTTATTCTGTATGTCCATTCTTAATAAAAAAAGTACCAACTATTTGGAAGTATTACTATTTTTATAATTAATATTATTATTTATTTATTTAAAAATCACATATTTTACAAAAACAACGGGTATAATTAACAGTATAATGAAACCATCTTTAGTACAGAAGAACACAAGATTGCGGCTTTATAAGGTTCTCGCAAGACCAGTATTAAGATACGGTAGTGAAGCATGGACAATACGAAGAAGAGATGAAAGCCGAATAACAGCAAATGAGATGCGATTTATTGCGCCGTACAGCAGGCTACACAAAGTGGGACCATAAAAGAAATGAGGAAATTATGGAAGAGTTGGATGTAGAACCCATTCTTCACCATATACAAACTACCAGAACAACTGGAAAGCCCATCTTCAACGAATGCCGTCTCATAAATTTCAAAAGCCATACTTCGCTACTGCCCCAAGGCAAAAGATCGCTGGGACGTCCAAAAAAGCGGTGGATGGAAAATTCCTCTTTGAAAACCGTAGCAGGTCACACGGATGATGATGATTTATTTATTTATTTATAAACAGGCTTACAGTGTAATAAAACATCTTCCTATGCCCAAAGCTTTAAATTTTTATCTTCTTTCTCCATTCTTCTCTATCTTCATATTCCAATTCTTCCAGACCTAGCTCCCTCATACCTCTTCTTACATCATTCATCCATTTAAATCTCGGTCAACCTCTCTTTCGTTTTTCAGGTGGAATCCATTCCAAAGCTCGACTGGGTAATCTTTTCTCTGGCATCCTACGTATATGACGATACCATTCTAGTTGTCTGTATCTCACAAAATCTAATATTGAATTTTGGACTTTCATTTGATGTGTGATTATTGTATTTCTGATTTTTTTTTTTTTTTTTTTTTTCAATTTAGAATGTCTAGTTGAGCGTCTGATTCAATCCGTTTCAGTAGACATAAGCTTTACACTCAAATGTTATTCAACTGCCATAGTTTCTGCATGGTATGTTAGCGTGCTTCGAATTATGGATTTATAAATTTCTAATTTGCTATCTATTCTTGTGTTCTTATCCCACAAAACTCCGTTTAACATTGTTGTTACCGATCTGCCTTTTTGAATTTTATATTTTATGTCATTTTCTGGGTACATTTTGAGTTAATTTTGATCTCCAGGTAATTACATTCTTCACATCATTTGATACATCCTATTATATTATTATTATTATTATTATTATTATTATTATTATTATTATTATTATTATTATTATTATTATTATTATTATTTATCATTGTCCATCATCTATGGGCTATTATTATGCTAGACTTGACATATATAAACTAAATATTTTAATTGAAGGGTGAAAACTTTTTCCTCACTAATACGTAATAATTAATTAAACTCATAAATATGTGAAGCTATATTATTTTTATTATAACATAAATTTATAGCATTATTATAAAACGTGGTACTGCACAACAAAATTAAATTTTATACCAGTAGCTAAGTAGTGTTATAGAATTTACGAAGGCTGGAATATTGCTTAAGATAGTGTAAAGTAGACGTAGATTACGTGGCAGGAATTACATATTATAGGATGTATTTTACGGAAAAAAAAAATAATAAAAAATTATCGGAGGATACGAACCCTGGCTTTCACATCTATTTCATCTTGTTGTAAGTAGTTTAACGTTCTACGCTACTCGATCGTCGTATACTAGTTGCCGTGTTTACTTTTGCACTATGAACGAGAGTTGAACTTTATTTAAAATGTCCCAATTTGAGTAATATTGCATTTGTCCAACACCTGTAAATATCTAGAAACGTATCTCGTTCACTGTTCTTTAACTATTTAAGACGATAATAAAACCAAATACAGCTTACTTAAAACATTAAACAGTGCGTTACCTCGTGAACCGCAGCTGTGGTCTTTCGAGCATGCGCTGTGGGCCATAACAGGAACTCTGCTTTTTGAAGCGGCTCATTCTTTTTGTCGCTAAGTGTACGTCATGAATGATATGGATGAATAGCATTTACCAGGATTTGAGGGAAGTGAATTGTACCGAAAATGATAGAAAACGTTAGTTCAGAATGCGTGGCCTTGAACCACCAGGTTCGATACTGCCAGTAGTTAATACAATAATAATATTATATTGTAATAAATATTATAATTTATGATTATTAAATATTATTATTATTATTATTATTATTATTTGGGGCACGCCGTAGCGTAGTGGTTTAAGGTACTGAGCTACAAGCCAGAGGGTCGAGGGTTCAAGTCCCGTTGGTGTCAGGATTTTTTAAACTGACCCAAACCCTGTGGCGGCACTATGGCTCTGGGGTCGACTCAGCCTCTAACGTAAATGAGTACCAGAACGCTTGTTCTGGGGGTAAAGGCGGCCGTCACGCAGGGCTAAACAACCCGGCTGACATAAGTGCCGATTGTCTAGAAAAAGTGGGAGCCCTAACCTCCTACTACCCCAAGGGCCTCCGGGTCTGTTGTGGGATCACTTTACTTTACTATTATATTATTATTTTATTATTATTATTATTATTATTATTATTATTATTATTATTATTATTATTATTATTATTATTATTTATTATTATTATTATTATTGAAATGTAAGCCCTTGAGAGAACGCCTAAGCCTCTGTTGATGACACGTTGAATTTCTTCCTTAAGTTGGAGAACTGTTTGTGGTTTATTCACGTAGACTTTTGACTTCACATAACCCCATAGAAATAAGTCACATGGAGTAAGATCAGAATATCTGGGAGGCCATTGCAAGTCACCGCGATTTGAGATCACAGACAGGAAATTCTTCATGGAGTAGAGTTATTCCTCGCTGGATGAGTGACAGGTCCAAATTCTATGTGACACAACAAACAAACATCTTGAAGATTTCCAGGCTGTTGGTCGTGGTCTCGAGGCTTGAAGTTCCCCGACGTTTCGCCTGAGGAGACTCCAGTCTCGAGACAACCCCTTGAGGATGCCGGACGCAGTCTCTAGCGAAGGTCGGGGAACTTCAAGACCACGGCCAACGGCCCGAAAATCTTCAAGAACTCATACCAACTCTGGCCGTGAAAGCCTAAGTCAGTATATAAACCACAAACAGTTCCACAACTTAAGGAAGAAATTCAATATGTCAACAACGACATCAACAGAGATGTCTGTGAAAGTCATCACGAACTTCATAGACCGAGTAACTGCCTGCTGAGACAGTGAAGGTGGGCATATGTCTGATATCATTTTCCTCACTTAAACATAAAAAATAAAAAAAAAAAATTTTTATTTGGATTCATTTTTGACTTAATTATTGCATTTTTAAAATTGCGTAATATATGAAAGACTCTACAGCTGAACAACGATGCGAGGTTGGGAAGTGGTTTTACAGAAGCGAGGAAAGTGTTTAAAAACCGAGCGACAGCGAGGTGTATAATTTCCGAGTTTTGTAAAACACTTCACAAAACGTGCGTTGTACATTATTTTCTGCGCGATGGGTGTTTTCAAAATAGTAAATAATAGTATTTTACAACATCTTGTTGAAAATATTTGCGTTCAATTATAAACAACTGACTAACGTTAACAGTGTGGACAATGTTTATTAGTTGAAACTACAGGAGGCCGTGAGGCCAATTAGTAATAAAATGTTTCAAGTACGTATTTATTGTTTTATATTGTTTCAAATGAAGTTCAGTTTCATTTAAAATACAGTGATTTGTTTCGTATAATGTATATTTACCCTATCTTTTTTGGAAAGGTTTTGTATCTACATTGGATGTAGTATATATAGAGGGGCACTGATTTTACTTCCCACACGCGTGTGTGTAATATGTAATATTTACAGTATAAGTGCCGTAAACTGGTTGAGAAGGCCAAGACATTACACTGGGAAGTCGTAGAGAGCTGACGAAGAAACAAGAAAGAAGAAAGAAGAAGAAGAAGATTACAGTTTAGTTATTTGAGTTATTAATGTCAATAAGAGGAAAACCATGGATATTGGTTATCAAGAGTTGATATTTAGATTATATACGGTATAAGCAATTAAATTGGTTTATGTATGGGCACCGTACCACGGAATGCAAGAAGAAAGATTACCCAGGAAAACATTGGATATGGTGTCCACCTGGAAGAAGGAGGAGAGGCAGACCTCGAAACTCGTGGATGCAGGAAATAAGAACTGGAATGAGAGCAAGGGGACTGGAGGACATGGAGTGGATGGAGAGGGACGAGTGGAGAAGAAAAATAAAACTTTAGGCACAGAAAGATGTGTAAACATTAAAATTCTGTATATAAATAAATAAATAAATAGTTATTTTATTACAGTGTAGTTATGTAGGTTGGCAACTCCGAAATGTAGGAATTTGAACTTCAATCATAGTCGCCATTGCTGTAAGTACGACAGAACCCACTATCGCGCAAAAATTCTATTTATTAGTTCATGAACTCAACTTTCGTGTGTGAGGTTTTTATTTTATGTAACAATGAAAGTAAACTTTTGCATTAGAAAAGTGTCAACCAATGACCTACTTTTGCAACCTACTTTTGTAGATAAAACTATTAAATTGCCTGCGTAATTACAAACTGCAGATTTCACTGTCTACTCATATACCATTTGTCCGTGTCATGGTAATGGTGTCATTGGTTAGTTTTTGCTTGTGTCGTCGCGTCGTACAAAAATCCTTACGTATAGACAACACACTCTACTTCCGCATTATATTGTGGAATTCCGTTGACACTGCAGTTCGCTTAGTATTGTACTTTAATCTGAATTAATTGCAAAAAAAAAAGCACCATTTGCATAATAACATATTCTAATTATTCTCGACAGTTCGTTCACTGTCTGAAAATTTGGGAAAAGAGGGATAATGCTGGTCTTTACAAATATTTTCGCATTGACCAATATTTTTTATCTTCTTCTTCTTCACGGTTTAGGCTTATTTACTAGCCTGTTCCGGCTCCAAATTGCTGCTCTTTCCATCTTTTCTTTGGTCTTCCCAAACTTCTTCTTCCTCGTGGTGAATAGCTGTATGCTGCTTTTGGTGTTCCATTCTCAGTCATCCTTGCTAAGTGTTCTTTCCAGTTTGTTCTGTATTTCTCTATTGTTGTGTTTAATTCCTCTACTTTTAGTTGTCTTATTTCTGTGTTGTTTTTTGTCTGTTCTTTGATATCCTGCTATTGGTCTGAGGAATATCATTTCAGCAGCTTGTATTCTGGCAGATTGTTGTGTTGTCACTGTCCATGTTTCGGATCCTTAAGTAATAATAGGTATTGCCATTGTCTTGTATAATTTCATTATAGAGTCTTTCCTGGCTTTATTTTTCAAAGTTCTTTTTAGTGTTCCTGTTATATAATTAAACTTACTTAGTTTGTTATTTATATCTGTTTCCGCTGTGTATGATATTTTCGCAACCTGGGAAGTTATATCTTACCATTTGTTCTATTGGTTTATTTTCTAATATTACCTTTGTCCGAACTGGATGAGCGCCTTTGAAGGCCATTGCTTTTTATTATCACCTTGGCGTGGTAGGGAGGCTTAGTACCAATGACCCAGACGATCATAACCGGGAAGCCTTGGCTTGCGGTTAGATAAAAGGAGAGGCAACTAAGAATAATCCGCAACGTGGGAGCAACGACCACACTGGAAGCTGCAAACACGGAAGACCACAACGGCAGACACGGCGGAGATAGAAATATCGGAACGGCGAAAATGGCGGAAGTGGCAACCCAATCTCTGGGGATGAAATGAGACCAAGGGAAACAAGAGTGAAGTTCTCAACGGCAGAAGGCGGAGGAGGCAACCCTCCTTGTGGGAATAAAACACAAGGAAGCAAGTCCAAAGGCTTTAAGGAGGCAGCCCCTCCAAAGGACTAACCCTGCAGAACGTTAGTAGCATACTCAGGGGACACTTCAAAATACTTACAAGCTGCAAAGAGATAGCCGGACTATTCAACCGATGACGACAAACGCAAATCATAAGGATAAAACCTGAGCTGAGTTCCTCTCCGAGTCTTTCGGAGGTTTCTTCTTATGGTGCCACACATCATTTGATATCGGTTTAATTTATTATGTATATCCCATTCATAGCTATATGTTATATCTGAACCAAGATAGTTAAAGTGTGCTATCTGTTCTATTATTTTATTATTGATCACTGTTTTTGCTCTGACTGGCACTTTGCCCTGAAAAGCCATAATTTTAGTTTTTGAAGTTGAGACTTGTGTCGCGCTTGGGGGGGGGGGGAAATGTGAATGGTGCGTTGTGCCGTTTAGGAGGAGGAAGGAGGTCCTGACATTTAGCTGATCGCTCATTCGGGAAGGCCCTCATGCCCTTGTGCGGTCAAAAAAAAAGTATATATGTGATCCATAGTCAAAATCCTTTTCCCTACAGATCGTACCACTTTAGGGCCCGGTTGGCGTGTGGGCACATAAAAGTACCCTCTAAGGCCAGAGGTAAAAACTACGTCAATGGAATGGAATGTTTTACATTGACTTAAGCCGAGAGAACTGAGATCACTCTAGCATTAATTATTGCTGCAATATGGATATCGGAGAGTGTAAGAATGCGAAATGACTTTCTCCCCCCTGGGTGGGGCCTTGGTTTGTGTCCGACTTTTCATAATTTTTTCTTTGTTGTAACGTCATCCTCTAGGTGCTCAATATAACTTCTCACCTCGCCTCTTTACCTTTTTATATATTGTGCTGTTTCTTTATTTGTTTACCTCATTATTTGTTCATTTTTAACAGCTGAGTATTCTCTGCATATTTCCCTGTAGCAATACTTTGGTCTGTAACTAACTCACTGGTACTATCGAACCCGTAGGTTCACGGCTGCGCGGACATAAGCTCTCCATACATCCCTACCCTAGCTAATCTTTTCCAATCATTCCCTGTTTAATCTACTTCCCTGAAATCATGGTTAATCCTATTCTGCCACCTCATTTTTGGTCTATCAATTCGGCGTTTTTCCTTTGGTTTTCCTACAAGAAGCTTCCACGCATGTCTTTCATTCCCCATTCGTGCCACATGTCCTGCCATCGCAGTCTACGAGACTTATCTTTGGTCTCTCTAAAGTTAATTAAAAATCATACGTGTAGCTCCCTTTGGAAGGGAAGTAAAAGCCGTGGGTTTCTTCTTCTTCTCTTCTTCGGCTTTCCCCCACTTATAGGTTTGCCGTCTTCAGTTTCCATTTATGTCTATCATTCCAATCTCCCTCTTCCAAATTCCTATCATCCATTATAGTTCTGACGTAGGTTTTCGATTTCCATCTTGGTCTGCCACGTTTATTTCTTCCAGGGGGTGACCATTGGTATATGTTTTTGGCCATCTTTCATTTCCATTCTTCGTACATGGTCATACCATTTACCGTTTGATTTTCTATCCTCTTAACAACAGATGTGATGACATTCATTTATCTCCAAAGGGATTCACTTCTTATTTTATCCTGTCTTGGTTTTTGGACATGGTTTCTTATTGTGTATTTACTGGACATAAAATTGAGAAAAATTGAGTCTGCCTTTCCAGAACAAATGTCTAGCGCCATACCCGAGCGATTTAAGGTATCATGTCTTGCTGCAGAGTTACGGAATATGTTGAAGTCCACGTGGGAAGAAATTTTTCTCATGCAATTTTGGTTAGCATGGGACAGGTACCCATTCAGCATCATTAGGGATTTGTATATAACTCTTACGAGCTAAGTTCCAGTTGTAATGTAAACAAACCGGATATACATATGACTGCATTTTCATTGGTCGAATAATTGTTTTACTTTTAAGCGTGTAAGAAAACGTAGCTCGCTCTTTAACACTCAAAAAATAATAAAAATATATTTTTGCGCGATAGTGCGTTTTGTGTACTTACCAGCAATGGCGACCATTATTGAAAGTTGAACTTTCTACATTTCGGGGTTACCAACCTAAATAACTATACTGCAATATTATATTTACACCACGTGCGGGAAGTAAAACCACTGCCCTCTATGTTATACTACGTACAATGTATATACAGAAATATCCAAAAGGTAGTGTTAATATACATTATACGAAACAATCACTGCATTTTAAATGAACTGAACTTATTTGAAACAATATAAACAATAAATACGTACTTGCGTCCATGTTATCAATAATTTGTTCTCAGGCCATCTGTTGTTTTCAACTGACTATTTAACTCATGCCCCAAATGGGAGTCAATGACCAATCACGTTTCAATGATTTCAGTTTTACAACCAATCAGAGTCGTGTTTCACCAAATATTATCAGTGTTATAATTACCATATTAAAGAAAGCTCTCCTTACAATATTGCGTTCCTTTGGCAATAAATAGTATGATCTGGTTGCAGTGATAAACAAAAGAAGCAGTAGAAGCGTACCTATCGTTTCTCATTTGTTTTCAAACATCGGCCGTTTACATTAAATATATAAATATTTTAAAATAACTATAGTTTAAATAATGATTTGTGAGTAAACAGCTTAATTTTATTCGTTAAATTAGTCCTAACAAATGCCACTCTTGATTTCCAAATTCTCTAGATAAATTCACTCCTCACTTCGTGAGTCGTGAATTTATCGATAATTTGGAAATCACTCGTGGCATTACTTATGATAAACATTGCCCACACTGTTAACATTTAGTCAATTGTTTATAATGAACACAAGGTATTTCCAACAAAGATGTTATTTATTTTACTATTATTTCCGAGTATTATTTTGAAAACACCCATCGCGCAAAAAAATAATGTACAACGCACGTTTGTGAAGTGTTTTACAGAATTTAGAAAATGTTATAAAAAACTTAGTTATCGTTCGGTTTTTAAACATTTTCCTCGATTCTGTAAAAACCACTTCCCACCTTGTATCGTAATATACTATTTTTCTAGTACTGTCTGTATAAGATATGGGGAATCTTAATATAATATATATATTTATAATTACAATTGGATGGACGACAAAATTGACTATTGGGAATCGGACGTATGTAAAAGACATTAATCAACCGTATCTATCTATGTATAGTTCCGGTTTTAACAATGTGATACATTGTTCCGGCACCAATGATATGTCTTCAATTTCGCTTTATAATTTTCCTCCATTCGTCTCTATTATAACACATTTCTTCCTATATTCCCCACTCCTTCAAAGTTTCTCTAATCCCTTGGATCCACTTGAGATTTGGTTCTCCTTTCCTTCTCGTTCCTGATGGTGTCATTATTGTTTTTTTGTATCTTTCATCCTCCATTCGCCTAATAAGCCCGTACCATTTTAGTTGCTTTTCTTGGGTAAATTCTAAAATTGAGTTTTGTACATTCATGTTCTCTTTTATAACATTCATTTCTAATTTTCTCTCTCCTTGATATCCTAGCAGATCTTCTCCAATAGTCCATTTCTGCTACCATTAATTTTCTTTTCATCTGATAATTTATAGTCCAAACCTCTGAACCATAAGTCGTATTGCATCTAACTATTGTTTTAAAATGTTTAACTTTGGTTTTCTTTTTGATATGTGTATCCCATAATATTCCATTCAGGGCAGATGTTACATATTTTCCTGAGTTTATCTTTGATCTTATTTAATTTTCCTGCTTCCCATCTTCTGTAATGTTTACTCCCAAATATTTGCATGTTATATGTTTAATTACCCCCCTTTCATCTTCCAGTATCAAATCTTGATAAATGTCTCCTATGGTCACATACTTGTTTTTTTTTTCATATTTACCTTTAGTCCCCATAATTACAATTTTAATAGATTAAATAAGCATTGTTTTAGTCTTACGCATGCGCAATGCAGAATACTTTGGGATTTCAGTTGTTTCGAAATGCTCGCTTTCTATAGAATTCCTAAGGAAAGGAAAGCATTTGAAAAGCGGAGAGAAATTATTTTATCAGAATACTAACAAAGTAATGGTTCTCCTTGAATCAAAATTATTTGTCGCCAGTGATTTCTGTCTAATGCATCTTCTTCTAAGACCGTTTGCTTCCATATTTATTACTCCATCCATCCAACGTCCTTTCGATGAATAACACTGAGCAACAAAAAATAATTTTTGTTTGTCTCAGAAATAAAAATATGTGATTCTGATAGTAGCCTATTTTTTCTCCTGAATTCAAATATGATATCGGTTTTTCTCCATCACGCAAGATTCCGAGGGACAGAAATTTATAATTTCAAACACTTTAATATTTTCTACATTCGTAACTACTTAATATTCGAACATTCGGACTCACCTAAAAAGTAAGAAATGACGATGTTCTGCTATATTTCGCCTGTGGAGCATCCCTCTTGATGGTCCAATATAATAATCGGCCAGCATATTAGGATTCCATTTGCCTTGATCCCCCTTTTCCATAGCTGAAATCATTTGAGTTAGCTCATTTGGTTTAATTTTACAATAGACAAATGTAGAAAAAACGTTTATTAAAAAAATAATTATTTAAATCCATTAATTGAAATTGAAATAGAAAAACTGTGGATGATGGAGAAATTCCGAATACATACCGGTATTTGAAAACACGATAAAATAACTGCATTAAGTAAAACTATTGATTCTCATGAAACAAAAATCATGTTGACCAGTGTAATTAGTGCTGTTTTTTTAGGAGAGGCTGCGCCTCCCTGTACTACCTCCTTACATTTATCAGAATACTGATAAAGTAATATATTTTTTTATTAGGAATATTCCACACTACTGTAGTTCTCCTTGAACAAAATGATTTGTCGCCAGAGATTTCTGTCTAATGCATCTTCTTCCTAACACTGTTTGCTTCCATATTTATTACTCCATCCATCCAACGTTCTCTCGATATCCCTCTTCTCTTCCTTCTTATAGCTTCCCATTTAAGGACCTTCTTTGGCATTGTATTTTCTTCCATTCGTTTGAGGTGTCCATACCACTTGAAAACGCCTTTATTTTATTTTTTTCTTCAATATATTCCTTTCAACCTGCTTAATTTCTCATATTGTGCTATCCTTGATTTTATTCCATCTTGAAATTCGTGTTGATATCCAAAAATCAACTGTTACTAACAGTTTGTTGGCCTGCAGTCTGCTGACTGGCCATGTTTCGGATCAGTATAGTAAAATGCCATGTAACAAAGCCTGGAATACTAGGTTCTGTGTTCTGTGTAATATATTTCTGTTCAATCTATCGAATTCATTTGGACGATGTTATGTAGTATCAACCGGCTAAGCGCCATTAAAAATATATCTGTTGCACTGGCTCGTGAATTAAGTGTACACATACTTTAACGCCTAATCTTTAAATATCGGCTTATTATAAAGGAATAATGTAAAGGCCGTCTGTCCTATCAGAGATTCTATGTTTTATAACAAACGGCCATGAAACCAGATCTTAAACCCTAATCTACATTTTGCATCATACAACTAAGCGCCAATCTTCCCGCTCATAGATTGTTGATGCGTAACTGTCAACCATGGAAAATAACTTGTAATATCCAGTAGTGTTCGTTTTGTGCTACAATAAATAGTGAAATTTTAAACGTATTTTTCTGGGCACTTAGATAATGGTGCATAACAACGTCCAATTATTATTCTTTCATAATCAATTGAGTTGGTGTTTACTTGATTGAAATTCATATTCATTAATTAAATAAAAACAAAGCTTAGTTTTTTTTATTTTCATATTTATTAAGATATAATTTAGTGACAGCTGTTTCGGTACACTGTACCTTCTTCAGACATGTTAACAAATTATGAATTGTGTTATTATAGTACATATCAACTGATCTAAGCAATAAATTAAAAAAAAAATTAAATAAATTATTGTTGTATTGTTGCTTAGATCAGTTGATATGTACTATAATAACACAATTCATAATTTAACATGTCTGAAGAAGGTACAGTGTACCGAAACAGCTGTCACTGAATTATATCTTAATAAATATGAAAATCAAATGAAACTAAGTTTTATTTTCATTTAATTAATGAATTATTGTTTCAATCTCTGCAGTTTAATTCCCATTTCTATTAAAATTTGAAACCTTTTTTTTTTTTAATTTTCTGCATTACCTCTGAGACACATTTTAGCTGTTCTGTCGAATCAGTGAAAGATACTTGGTTTTATTAAATTTATTTGTAATCCCCATTTTTTATTCTACTATTACTTTACTTGTAATGGATGATGCATCATCCGGATTCTGAGTAATCACTACTTGATCATCCGCGCGAACAGTAAATGACGTGGGTGATTTTTTTTTTCTATTTGAATCCTCGTGCATTGGCAGTGTCATGACTAATTACACTGGTCAACATGATTTTTGTCTCGTGAGTACCAATAGCTGTACTTAATGCAGTTTTTTTTATCGTGTTTTCAAATATGTATTCGGAATTTCTCCATCACCCACAGTTTTTTTTTATTTCAATTTCAATTAATGGATTTAAATAATATTTTTTTTAATAAACGTTGTTTCTTCCATTTCTCCATTGTAAAATAAAACCAAATAAGCTAACTCAGGAGATTTTAGCTATGGAAAAGAGATATCAAGGCAAATGGAATCCTAATATGCTGGCCGATTATTGTTGCACCATAGGCGAAATATAGCAGAAAATCGTCATTTCTTACTTTCTAAGGTGTAGTCCGAATGTTCGAATATTGTGTAGTTACGAATGTAGAAATATTAAAGTGTTTGAAACTATAAATGCCTGTCTCTCGGAAACCTTGTGTGATGGAGAAAACCGATATCATATTTGAATTCGGGAGAAAAATACTGCCAGAATCACATATTTTTCTTTCTGAGACAAAAAGAAAAAGTTTTTTTTTTTTTTTTTGCTCGGTGTTATTTGTACAATTTTAATATATAGTTTAAACAGTGTTGGTGATAAGCAACGCCCTTGTAGAAGACCTTTGGATTATAATATTTGTAAAAGCAATCTCAGTATTACAATATTAATTTCAACTTTTTTAAGTTATATGAAAATGACCAGGAAAAGTTTTTCGTTTCAGTGGAAGACATTTTCTCACGGAATTTCGGTTAGTATAGGACGCGGGGCACACTCTGCATCATGAGGAATTTGGGTAGCTACAATAAGTAGCTGCTCCATGTTGAGAAAACTAGCTACAACGGCGGGGGACCCAACACTGGCAGGATGATCGTCTACCTCTGCGATTAACACATGAAGATGTGAGGCCAGCAGCAGGCTTGTAGGCCAAGAAATAAACATCTTAGAATAAATAGAAATACTGAAAGAAGAAAAAAAAAAAACTTAACCCACTCTATAATATATTCATACAAAATTAGTCAGTATCTACTCACTTCTGACGATGGAACAAGAGGTTCTGAAAGGCCTTCACTATTTTTAATGAATTTTTATTTTTGAGGACTGATATTTCGGGTACAAATTTTAATATTTTGACTATTATTATATTTATTATTATTATTATTTAGTATTATGTAGTAGTAGTAGTAGTAGTAGGTAGTATGTTATTGTTATTATCGTTATTATTATTGTTATTATCGTTATTATTATTGTTATTATCGTTATTATTATTATTATTATTATTATTATTATTATTATTAACCTGTGTATAGGAGAAGAAATGGAAAATAATAATTTCAACAATGGAGAATAACTAAACCGAGTATTGAATGCACTTATTTAGGAACAAAATTAGACCATTCAGGCATTAACACAGTGGAAGTTAAAAATATAATCGCACAAACAAAACAAGCAATAAATGCTTGAAACTCTGTTTGGTGGAGCAAAAATATTACAAAAAATAGAAAATTACAAAATATATCAAACCATAATTCAGAGCATTTTAACATATGGTGCTGAAGTCTGGCAAATTCCTACCAGGGAAATGAAACGAATTTAAGTACAGAAATGGATGTTTTAAGAAGATCAGCTGGAAAATCTAGAATGGATAGAATACGAAATAAAGAAATAAGGGAAATTATGGGTGTACAAGAGGAACCGGACATCATAGACACATAGAAAAGAAAAGATTGCAGTGGTATGGTCATGTCAACTGAATGCCAAGAGCAAAGATTGCCAAAAATTGTTATGGAATGGATCCCAATGGAAAGGAGGAAGACAGAAGAAAACTTGGATAGAAGGGGTACAAGCAGCTGAATATCAGAGGAATGGAGGAAGATCAATGGATGGATAGAGAGGAAATGGCGTTTGGTTTCCGGAAGACGGCGCCAGCTGCCATGATACCGAATGATTATTATTATTATTATTATTATTATTATTATTATTATTATATTATTATATTACCTCGTGTTGGCACAGTAACAGCTGATAATTTAGAAGGAAGTTGGAAAAAGTTTATCAAATTAAATTTTTACACAGGATGTGTGACACACTTAGTGCCTTGTTACTTACGAAAAAAAAAATACCGTAGTAGAAAATATTATCCCAGTGGCAATGACTTAAATAATAAACTGAGTTTCGCTGTTGCCCTCATTTTCATTTTTTATTTGATTTCTCTCATTCTCCCCTTGTCTCTCTTACATTCGCTTCTGTTATTATCTCTCTTCTTGTTTTTCTCTTCCTTTCCTGTTTCTACATTATTTATCTTCTTATTCTTTATTGCGGAATTATAAGAGGTTCTCGCAGGACCAGTATTAAGATATGATAGTGAAGGATGGACAATACAGCAAATGAGATGCGATTTATGCGCCTTACAGCATGCTGTACAAGTGGGACCATAAAAGAAATGAGGAAATTGTGGAAGAGTTGGATGTAGAACCATTCTTCACCAAATACAAAACTACAAAAACAACTGGAAAGCCAATCTTCAACGAATGCCATCTCATATTATTCCAAGAGCCATGCTTCGTTAGTGCCCGCGAGGCAAATTGATCGCTGGGACGTCCAAGAAAGCTCTGGATGGAACATTCCTCTTTGAGACCGTAACAGATCACATGGCCTAATACTTGCATGGACGATGATGATGATACTTTTCCTTCTTCCCGTTATTATACCGTTATATTTATTTATTTACCTTTCTCTCTCTCTCTCTGTCTCTCTCTCTTTCTCTCCCTCTCTATATCTGAGGCATGCCGTAGCATAATGGTTAAGGCACTACACTACAATTCGGAAGGTCGATGGTTCGAGTCCCGGTGGGGTCAGGATTTTTAAACTGACCCAAACCTTCTGGCGGCACTATGACCCTGGAGTCGACTCAGCCTCTAACTGAAATGAGTACCAGACGCTTCTTCTGGGGATAAAGGCGGCAGTCACGCATGGCTGACAACCCGGGTGACATCAAGTGCCGATTGTCCAGAAAAATTGGAAGCCTTAACCTTCTACTACCCCAACGGCCTCCTGAGGCCTGTAGTGGGATCACTTTACTTACTCACTCTGTATCTAACTCACTGACTCTAACGAAACGTGTGTTCATAGCCGCGCGGGCATAAGCTCTCCATTCATCCCTATCCTGAGCTAATGTTTTCCAATCAGCCCCTGTATAATCTACTTCCCGCAAATCATGGTTAATGTTATTCTCCCACCTCATTCTTGGTCTACCAACTGGGCGTTTTCTCTCTGGGTTTCCTACGAGAAGCTCCCAAGAACCTATTTCATTCCCCATTTGTGCTACATGTCCTGCCCATCTCAGTCTACGAGACTTTACGGTTCTTACTGTATAGCCTATGTATCGCAGACTATATTTAATCTGAAACTAGAGAACGATCATCTGAGAGATGTGGTCTAAATTTTCTGGTAGGCCCTGTATATGAAATTCTGCTAGGTATTTATTGGATTAACTCAGCCAAGAAATTTATCGAAAGTATCCCTGAACAATATTATTTTGTTTAGGGTCGGTGTCACCAACAGAGGTAACTGTATTACGCCAGTTTTTCCCATGTATAATGCATAGCTTAAACTGGCGTAAAACAGTTACCTCTGTTGGTGAAACCGGCCCTTAGTCAGAAAAATCGTAAGTTTCAGTTACGAAGAAAAAAGTATAAATGGGGTATGAACCCATTAGCTTAATTTAACTTGCTTTTTCTCTATAAAGTTACATGTAGAGAATTGAACATTTCATACCCCTTGTAAGGAAGGAAATGCATTACACAGTTTCTTGCTTGAGTGAAGTTAAGAGATTCTGAGTCACTGTCAGCTGATCGGAACATGATTCGTCACTATAAAATTAAATACCGTACGTAACCAATTATTTTTCTCGACAGTTTTTATTTTATTGCGATTATCGCCTGGTTATTCCACCTCGAAACGATTCTACGAATTGTTCACTAAGTTGCAAGTTTGAAAGAAAATCCCACTCTGCTCTTTACTTTTTGTTATACTCTCAGTACACGATTACTATAAATGTTTATTATTATTATTATTATTATTATTATTATTTATTATTATTATTATTATTATTATTATTATTATTATTATTATTATTATTATTATTAGGCCACCGCTGTGGTCTCCAGGTAGCGTGCTGCCTTGTCACGCAGCGGGCCCGGGTTCGATCCCCGGTCGGGGCAGTTTTTCTGGGTGAGGTTTTAATCGGGTTTTTTCCTCACCTGTAAGACAAATGTCAGGAAAAAATTAAGGCCCAAACGGGTCCCCGAAATCATATGGCCATCATCATCCTTCACCGGTGCGGAAAGCAACGGGAAGCTACCACACCTACAATTCCCTAGTAAAGCTGCAAGCATAGCATGAAAATGATATGATTGCAGTGAAAGACCTGCCCTCGGGCAGAATTACTATAGATAGATTATTATTATTATTATTATTATTATTATTATTATTATTATTATTATTATTATTATCATTATCACAAATAGGAATGAGATGCACAAAGAAATTAAACATAGGCTCAATTCTGGAAATGCTTGCTATTATGCCTTACAGGGACTCTTGACGTCCCAATTCCTTTCAAAAACGTTAAACTGAATTATTCTACCAGTTATATTATATGGATGCGAAACATGAACTCTTTAACGAAGGAAAGGAGATTACGGGTATTTGAGAATAAGGTTCTTAGGAAAATTGTTGGACCAAAGAGAGATGAACAGACAGGCGAATGGAGAAGACTACACAACAGTGAACTACATGGTCTTTATGGGAAGCCAAATTTAATAAGAACAGTTGAGTCTCGTAGACTGCGATTGTGCAGGACATGTTGCACGAATGGGGAATGAAAGACGTGCAGGGAAGCTTAATAATAATAATAATACTTTATTTATTCTGGCAGAGTTAAGGCCATAAGGCCCTCTCTTCCACTCAACCAGCACAAATACAAATAAATATTCGACAAATATAGATATACACTATACTAATTATAAACAGTTAAAGATACAATAAATGTAGCAATGTAAATGTCATGTACAAACAACATTTTATAGGGTAATAACAATAATGATACGATAATAATAATAATAATAATAATAATATAATATGATACATTATACGGGAAACACCAATTAATATATATATCTTACACTGGATAATAATGAAGTCGAGTTTAGAGCAAATATAAATTTAGATTTCTTTTAAAAGATGCCAATGTCCGGCAGCCTCTTATTTCTTGTGGTAGGGAATTCCAGTTGCGAGAAGTGGAGATGGTATATGACATGGAGTGATGTGATGCCCTATGTTGCGGTATATTAAGTAAGAGACTATAGGAAAACCAGAAGGAAAACGCCCAATTGGTAGACCAAGAAGATGAGGTGGGAGAATAACATAAACTGTGATTTAAGGGAAGTAGATGACACAGGGAATGATTGGAAAGCATTGGAACAGGATAGGGATGTATGGAGAGCTTATGTCTGCATGGCCATGAACCCACGGGTTCGATAGTGCTAGTGTTTATTATTATTATTATTATTATTATTATTATTATTATTATTATTATTATTATTATTATTATTATTATTTTATCCGCACATACAGGAAAAGATATCTAGCAGAAACACATATGATGAAATGAAGTTCGTGAGAACAGGTGGATACACAAAATTAGACAGAAAGACAAATGATGATATCCTACAAGTACTTCAAATATTTCTGTTATGGATCATATATTTACACACAGGAATTCCTATATAATTGGCAGTAACACCTTCATCGCATGAATCGAATCTTAACCTTCGTTAGATTTTAAATTCCCAAAGAAGAGAGATCCTAGGAAGGTCACTTAAAATATGGTATGAGACCGTAACCGGCGACCGGATATATACTTGACAGAAAGATGATGATTATTATTTTATTCAACGACGCTCTTTAACAGCCGAGATCTTGTTGAGATTAATATCTGGTCATGAAACCCTCGCTGGCTGCTATCACAGTTATATATATATGTACACCGCTGCGGTCTGGAGGTAGCGTGCTGCCTTGTTACGCAGCGGGCCCGGGTTCGATCCCCGGTCGGGGCAGTTTTTCTGGGTGAGGTTTTTATCGGAATTTTTCCTCACCTTTAAGACAAATGTCAGGAAAACTTTAAGGTCCAAACGGTCCCCGAAATCATATGGCCATCATCATCATCCTTTACATTATCATCATCACCATCCTTCGGTGTGGAAAGCAACGGGAAAGTACCACACCTACAATTCCCGAGTAAAGCTGCAAGAATAGCATGAAAATGCTATGATTGCAGTGAAGGACCTGCCTTCGGGCAGAATTACTATGGATATATATATATATATATATATATATATATATATATATATATATATATATAATATATAATGATATAATGTCCACCACTGTGGTCTCAAAGTAGCGTGCTGCCTTGTCACGCAGCGGGCCCGGGTTTGATTCCCGGTGGGGACAAGCTTTCCTGGGTGAGGGTTTTTTTTTCCTGGCCTTTTCCTCACCTGTAAACACAATGTCAGGTAGCTTTGTGGCCCAAAAGGTCCCCAAATACCATCTGGCCATCATCATCATCTTTATCTTCCCCGGCGTGGAAAGCAACAGGAAGCTACCACATCTGCAATTCCCTAGTAAAGCTACAAAGCATAGCATGAAAATGCTATGAAAGACCTACCCTCGGGCAGAATGCTATAGAATAGAATTGGAAAACATTAGCTCAGGATAGGTATGTCTGGAAAACTTCTGTCCGCGCGGCCACAAACCTACAGGTTCCATAGAGCCAGTGAGTCAGTGAGTCAGTTAGTAAGATATGTTCTTTAAAAAATTGTATGAATTTGTTTATGCATTAAGATGTCATTTGATTTCAGTACTAAATTGTCAGGTCCTGTTACAAAAAAAATGGCTAGGTGAATGTCGACGCCTTATTTTCCATGTGTTGTATCGGTGATTTATCTAATACAACCGGCCTCCAACTCGTATCCTGTTGTACAATTTGGGGCGGCGGTCGGTATCAACAAAGTTCATTAGGCGGTGCCCCATGGAGACGAGCAAAGAAAAACGTGGAAAATGCTGCCCTACTATCCCACACATTAACCGCAATATTCAGCCCGTCTGTGATAAAATATCGCTAATGATACATTCATGTACGATAATTTCTTTATCTGTCATTTTATAGGTCAGGATTTCATACTTTCAATACCAAACTGGAAAACTATGTTAACAGCACTGTAAAAAGTTATACATAAAACAATAGATAAGCACATATCATACCATTAATGCAGAAACTCCTATCTTGAACTAGAACTAACTCTAGTATACAGAGTGAGTCATATCTTCATACAGTATATACAGTAAAGCCTGCCTTAGCCGGAACCTTTATAAGAAGGAAATCTGTAGAGACGAAAAGAATCTCCAGAACGGTACGATTTTATATGTAAAATCTTCTATAATATTATAATGATATTGTGAAAAGAAAAATTATCTGAACCAGGAATCGAACCGTGGACCTCTAGTTCTCCAGACTAGTGTGCAGCCCACTACATCATTCTAGACCTGGCACAAACATTAACAATTCTTTCCACATATACAAATCAATAACTGCACACCAGTCTGGAGAACTAGAGGTCCACGGTTCGATTCCTGGTTCAGACATTAATTTTTTCTTTTTCACAATATCATTATAATATAATATGATCCATTATTGGAACTGGGTTAAAATAACAGTATTTGAAAATGTTAAATAACATCGTTTACTGCTTATAAAAGTGGCGTAAAATTCTCAAATATAGATACTTCTAAAACGAAGCGATGGCGATGGCAGTGTCACCTACCTGCCAGCGGACGAAACGAGAATTATAGATTTGTATATGTGGAAAGAATTGTTAGTGTTTGTGCCAGGTGTGGAATGGTGTAGTGGGCTGCACAGTAGTCTGGAGAACTAGAGGTCCACGGTTCGATTCCTGGTTCACACATTAATTTTTCTTTTCACAATATCATTATAATATTACGGTACGATTTTATATGTAAAATCGTCCTGTATAAGTCGGAAACCTTCATAACGCGGAAACGGAATGGTTTTTAAAGTACCAATAGTTAATTTTTACCTCAGTAAGACGGAAAATTATTCTTAAGCACGTTCTAATTACAGTATTAATGACCACACGTGAAAATTATGCGTATGACGCTTTCTGCATTATATCGTTTTACCTTCTTGTGTTGCCATTGTATTGCGGGGATGCCCTTGCTTATGTGTGACCGCGGGGAATCCCTCGCTTTTCCTTGCCTGCTTACGTAACCTGCGAGGGAGTTGGGAAACTCTTCAGTCTTCCTGTAGTTGAGTTCTTTCTCGCTTTTGTGTAATAAAGTTGTTTTGTATTGCCGTGCAAACTGAGCTGTGTTACATACACTATTTTGTCTGTATTTCAGTCAATAAGTTATGTCTTTAAAGCGTGCATGTAAAACCCTTACACTGCGTGAGAACATTCAAGCTTGTAATTTGGGTACCCTTTATAAGAAGGAAAACTTCCAAGACGGAAATATATTTGAGGAACCGTCATGTTCCTTCATAGACAGGTTTTACTGTATAATTCTTCTGTACATGTTTGTCACTGAACTCCTCCTAAACGACTGGACCGATATTGATGAATTTTTTTGTATTTGATTGGTCCGTGGATGGTTTAGATTAACAATTGGACCCTGTTAAACCATTAGGTGAAGGAGTTCACCTGAAGTGAAAATTTAAAAATTGCTCTGGCGGTCACATTTTTCGATGTTTCACAACGAAGCTGAGTATCCATCCATAGTAATTCTGCCCGAAGGCAGGTCCTTCACTGCAATCATAGCATTTTCATGCTATGCTTGCAGCTTTACTAGGGAATTGTGTAGGTGTGGTAGCTCCCGTTGCTTTCCACACCGGTGAAGGATGATGATGATAATGATAATGGTAAGGATGATAATCATAAGGATGATGGCCATATGATTTCGGGGACCGTTTGGGCCTTAAAAGTTTTCCTGACATTTGTCTTACAGGTGAGGAAAAACCCCGATAAAAACCTCACCCAGAAAAACTGCCCCGACCCGGGATCGAACCCGGGCCCGCTGCGTGACAAGGCAGCACGCTACTTCGAGACCACAGCGGTGGACAAGCTCAGTATATCCTATTAAAATTAACCGAGATAGATATTGTCCAAAGATGATCAAAATTCGACAATTAGAAGTGGAGGTTTACTTAAAATCAGAAAATACAAATTGCCTAAACGACTGGACCGATTTTGATGAATTTTTTGTGTGTTTTTGAGTGTGTCCGTGGATGGTTGAGATTCACAATTGAACTCGATAGGTGGCACTACGATTGGGTTTTAGGAATTTTTTAATGTTAGATTGTAGTAATCTGCATTATCGACACATTCCGCGCCACAACAATGTGACGACAGCATGCACGCTTAACAGATGCATGAATTTTATGGTAAAAAAGTAACTTATATTTTTATCGTCTGGTCATGAAACGAGAATTGAACGTTCGGGCAGCAGGACGTCTGCTCGGTACGCTAGTTTTATTTAAAAATTTAAATTAAATAGGAATGGATTCATGAAGATGACATTAATTCCATTCGTCACTCCCATCCTTAATGGTTACATTTCACTGATTTTCTTTTTCTTTTTTTGGAGAATACCTTCATCGTTTTATTTCAGTGACGTGTACCGAGTTTAGTCCGTCGCTGTGGTCTCGAGGTAGCGTGCTGCCTTGTCACGCAGCGGGCCCGGGTTCTATCCCCGGTCGGGGCAGTTTTTCTGGGTGAGGTTTTTATCGTGGTTTTTCCTCACCTGTAAGACAAATGTCAGGAAAACTTTAAGGCCCAAACGGTCCCCGAAATCATATGGTCATCGCAATCATCATCATTCATATTCATCTTAGATTAAGCTTAGGATTAGGGACTCTCCTGGCGCACCACTATCATCATCATCATCCGTCATATCGGGGCAACGTAACCCGCCTTCCAGGCGCCCCAACCTCAGAAGTGGGTTACAACTACGCCATGCCAGGAGAGAACACCAGGAATGTCTAAAGACGACCTGGGGCAAAAAAAAAAAAAAAAAAAAAAAAAAGTAGGTCTACTTAATTCCCTTGTTGCGTACATGACTATTGTCAATTTTGCAAATCGAGTTTTAAATAGCGGCGTTAAGTGAGTTGTTAACAAAACACTGCTTTTATTGTCACTGTGTTATTTGTGGAGAGGCTGCTCAGAGAAACTTGTAAGTGATTAAGATTCCTGCAATTAAGATGTTTGCTTGAGAACGTACTTGTGAATGACTGCTTTTGTACGGACGTTGAGCCGCATTCCCGAAATGGCGAGGCGCTCCCCTAAATGAATTTGCAACACTAACGTTATGTTCTAGTGTAGATCTTGTTAATTCCACATTTATGTAAGTACATTACCGGACTCTGTGGTCTAGGTGTTACGTTCCTTGTCTGTGGACTTGATAATCGCGGGATCAATGAATTTTTACGATTGAAAAGTTCAATGGACAAATCCTCCGGGAAGGATTTTAGCCATGGATCCCGAGTCTGAAAAATATATATATATATATATATATATATATATATATATATATATATATATATATATATATATATATTTTTAGACTCGGGATCCATGGCTAATATATTATATATATATATATATATATATAATATATATATATATATATATCCGTCGATAGTAATTCTGCCCGAGGGCAGGTCCTTCACTGCAATCATAGCATTTTCATGCTATGCTTGCAGCTTTACTAGGGAATTGTAGGTGTGGTAGCTTCCCGTTGCTTTCCACACCGGTGAAGGGTGATGATGATGATGATGGTGATAACGATGATGATGGTGATAACGATGATGATGATGATGGCCATATTATTTCGGGGACAGTTTGGGCCTTAAAGTTTTCCTGACATTTGTCTTACAGGTGAGGAAAAACCTCACCCAGAAAAACTGTCCCGACCGGGGATCGAACCCGGGCCCGCTGCGTGAGAAGGCAGCACGCTACCTCGAAACCACAGCGGTGGACTTTATATATATATATCCATCCATCCATAGTAATTATGCCCGAGGGCAGGTCCTTCACTGCAATCATAGCATTTCCATGCTATGCTTGCAGCCCTACTAGGGAATTCTACGTGTGGTAGCTTCCCGTTGCTTTCCACACCGGTGAAGGGTGATGATGATGATGATGGGATAACGATGAAGATGAAGATGATGGCCATATTATTTCGGGGACAGTTTGGGCCTTAAAGTTTTCCTGACATTCGTCTTACAGGTGAGGAAAAACCCCGATAAAAACCTCACCCAGAAAAACTACCCCGACCGGGGATCGAACCCGGGCCCGCTGCGTGACAAGGCAGCATATATATATATATATATATATCCGTACATAATAATTGTTTATATGCAGATACAGAAAGGAAAGAGTGGGGAATGCTGAGTTTGCAGTGAAAGACCTGCTCTTGGGCAGAACACTATGAAAAATCTCGTATTCGGTGATACTCCTAAGAGTCTCTTGAAGTATCTGGATTTCACTTTTTTTTTTTTAATGTGGTCCACCATTGGAGTCATCTCGCTTAAGTTATTAGGCCCAGTTTAGATTTATGAGGCAATCCAAGAAACTTCGATAACAAAAGTTGAATTATTTGTTACAGTTGGGGAGGCTGGTGAACCAGCTAGATGGCAGAGGGGAGCTTCCTCTAGATCTTGCATTGTGTGCACAACAGACGAGCATTGCACGCACTTTGGTTGAACATCAAGCTGATTTGAACGCCAGAGATACAAGAGGATACACATTGCTACACAGAGCTGTAGAACGAGGTACATTCTTTCATCCAAATGTTTATCCATTATGAGATACATAATCATACTTGCAGAGAACAGATTACTATAAAACCTCTATTAAAAGTGCATGTAAAGAACAGTAGTAGCATAATAGGAGTGTAGGGCTTTAGTTGGACTGGTATTCACCACCGGCAGTACAGAAATGTCTTAAGTGATATAAGAACTTATAAAATGTGTGAATCATCTTCTTCTTCTTCTCCTCCTTTTTTTTCCTCCTCCTCCTTCTTCTTCTCCTTCTTATTCATCTCCTTCTCCTTCTTCTCCTGCTCCTTCTTCTTCTTCTTCTTTTTCTAATTCTTCTTCTTCTTCTTCTTCTTCTTCTTAGGCCAAGGCTTGTTACAATCTTATAGAGAATTTTCCCTCCAGCGTTTCATAGGACAGCCCAGGGATCTTCGTCCTCTTGGTGTATAATTATAAACAGCTTTGGGGATCGGATTTGAACTCATTCTTTCAAGATGGTGTTTCCAATTTAGTTGGTACTGTTTAATATATTCCAAAATTGGCTTAGTTTTCAATTCTTTTAAGTTATCGGTGTTCCTCTTTTGACTCTGATGGTATTAGAGCATTTGAGGCTTGAGGCCTAGGAGATATTTTCTTTGAACTTTTATAGGAAGAAATCACTATAAGTTTTAATTTAATCTTAGATATTTTCTTACTTTCATTCCTCTCTGTTGATCTATCTAATTCTTACAACCCTGTGGTCACTCATCTTGATGGATGAAAAGGGTTAACCTTGTTATTGACATATTAGGTGAACAAGAAGCTGCATTAACATGAATGCAGCCCTATTGCAATATGGATTCTTCTAAAGCGAAATAACATAAATATACAATGGATTTGTGTCATCAGCTAAAAATAGATACACGTAATGAAGAATGAATTTTCATTGCTCTCAAACTCATTACAACCATGAGCTTTTCATTTGCTCTTGAGCACATTACAATTTGTCACAAACTTTTCATTGGCTCTCAAACTCATAACTAGAGTCCAGATGTTAGGCACTTAAAAAATTCAAAATAGGAAGGTAAAAAGGTACTAAAAATCATTAATATAGGCACTAAAAATTCAAAATAGGCTCTTACAAAAAATGGACAACAACATAACTTTTTAGTCTTGTGTTAAGAATATAAACATATGCTATCAATAGCATGCGAAGGTATCAGAGATGCTATTGGAATTTGTTTTGCCTTTTTACAAAGAGCAGAACCCTCTTTGTCACTCAGCAATGTTTGTATTGAAAAGAATCAAAGAACTTTTCTCCAAGCCATAGGGCCAGAACATAATACTATGGGACATAGCATAGGGCTATTTTGCTTAACGGGAATGCATGAGGTGGAAAAATACAATATTTAGCTAATGGGAGTGCATTGAGGGGGAAACCATCTACCTGCTAAGTTATTGGGTTATTACCATCCTTATTCTAAAATATTCTAAGGGAATTTATAAAAAGGAACACTTGAAAACTTCTATGAAATGATTTGTGCCATGAAGTTTGTCCATTTCAATTAATTTTATTGAAATACTGAGTTAATTTCGAGAAAAAATTACAAATAGGCATTTATAGGTAAAATGAACTTGGAAAACAACTCTAGGGTCGTTGGTATGAACTTATATGAAGTCACTTTTACAATATCTATAATAAATAACTGTAGGCATTTTCCCTAACATCCAGTCTCTACTCATAACTTGTCACAAGCTTTTAATTGGTTCTCAGGTCAAGTAAGTTTTATTTAAATCTACTGTATTCTTTAGTTGAAAGGAATATAAATAAAAGAATTGTATTTAATTTTAGGAAGTTATATTTTGAGGTTATTTTAATTATATTATTTTTAGTCTGGACATCTTACCTCAATATTAATGTTGATTTGTTCTTCAACATGTTTCAAAACAATTCTGTTTTATCGTCAGCTTTTCCAGACTAGTTTTATTTATGTTGCATTATGTTGCACAACCTGGATGTCGATGTCAGCTCCATCCTGTGGTTGGCCAAAGAACCTCCAAACAAGGTCATGCTCTTCTGAAGAACAGAAACAGAGTTATGAATTTTGATATACCGATGGAGCGTGGCCTTGTTTGGAGGTTCTTTGGCCAACCACAGGGTGGAGCTGACATCGACATCCAGGTTGTGCAACATAATGCAACATAAATAAAACTAGTCTGGAAAAGCTGACGATAAAACAGAATTGTTTTGAAACATGTTGAAGAACAAATCAACATTAATATTGAGGTAAGATGTCCAGACTAAAAATAATATATATATAAAAGAATTGTATTTTTTGGTATTAGGTTTTGCTGAATTTAATTGAGAAATATTTGTACAGGAGATGGATACTCAGCCAGGTTTCTGATTGAACATGGTGCCTCGGTATCTACAGTGACTCCGGAACTTGGAGACACAGCTCTTCACATGATTGCCAGTTACTCACCAAATTCTTCCGAGGTGGATGTTATCACTAGTATGACAGAAGTTGCCAAGCAGATGCTAGACAAAGGACTTGATCCTAATCTACAGAACAAGCAGGGATTGTAAGATTATCTTAGTTCTGGTATTTTAAAATAATGTGATATCGTAATCATCATCACACTTTTATCATATCTCCCTTATGAGAAGTTGATTCCAACTATTTATCCATCTATCTCTGATTTCCCATGCTTTTTCCTTTTTTATTATTCCCAATCATATTTCCTGTCTAGTTAATTTGCTTTACTTGGTCAACTTACCTGTCTATGAACTCTCTTGTGGTTATATTTGAAGAGACAAATTTTCACCTAGACCGAGACTCGATCCCGGGACCTTTGGCTTTCCGGGCCAAATGCTCTACCAACAGAGCTACCAAGGCGAGTTGCAATCTAGACGCAAATTTTTCTCTTTATACATTGTAATTCCCTTGTGCCAAATGCTTTGAAACCGTTGCTTCTATCTTTGCATATGGTGGCCTCTTAGTTAAGAAGACATTAATTGGGAATTTAACACTACTTTATAAAGCAGTAGGGCTTCTATTGATGTTTTTATTATTAATTTAACACTTCTCACTGAAGAATAAATTATATTTGAAGAGAAAAATTTTCGCCTAGACGACTCGAACCCGGGACCTTTGGCTTTCTGGGCCAAGTGCTCTACCAACTGAGCTACCGAGGCGAGTTGCGATCTAGATGCAAATTCTTCTCTTTATACGTTGTAATTCTCTTGTGCCAAATGCTTTGAAGGGGGCACGCTGTAGCGTAGTGGTTAAGGCAATGAGCTACAAGCTGGAGGGTTGAGGGTTCAAGTCCCGTTGGGGTCAGGATTTTTAAACTGACCCAAACCCTCTGGCGGCACTATGGTCCTGGGGTCGACACAGCCTCTAACGGAAATGAGTACCAGATGCTTATTCTGGGGGTAAAGGCGGCCGTCACGCAGGGCTGACAACCCGGCTGGCATAAAAAGTGCCGATTGTCTAGAAAAAGTGGGAGCCTTAACCTCCTACTACCCCAAGGGCCTCCGGGCCTGTTGTGGGATCACTTTACTTTACTTTTAAATGCTTTGAAACCATTGCGGCGGAAGGGTTATGACTTTCCATGTTCCAGACCCATATAGTAGGATGACTTAACAGAGCGTAACACTATGTATTATATTTACAAAGAAATTGAATTCCTTCTTTACACCTCACCTCATATTTTGCTATCTCACCTGGGACTAATTTCAAAAGTCGTTATTCCCATTTTCAACTTAAAATGAGGTAAATGACGTTTGAAATTAGATCCAAGTGATAGAGCAAAATATGACGTAAGGTGTAAAAAAATTGATTCAGTTTCTTATGTGGTTTTGTTTTATTGACAGCACTCCACTGCACCTGTCTGTGATGGCAAAAAATGAGCCTGTGTTAAGTTTATTATTGAGCAGAACTGCACAGCCAGTTGACCTGAATCTCCGCACACAACTTGGCCATACCACTCTCTGGTTTGCACTGCTCACTTCCTTGGATTATGGAGAAGAAAGTTTTGCAGCAAGACTCATTAAGAAGGGTGCTTCTCCTAACCCAGTAAGTATATGTCAAGGCCACACAGTATTTTTGTATCATGAACTATGAACAGATGTCAGATAATTTGTAACAGTTCCTTTTTTTGTGCATTTTGAATGAATATAGCTATTAAGGTTCTCGTGAAAAGATTTTTGGAAAAAAAATTACTTAGTTGATACTGAAAATTACTATGACAAATGAATATATATATATAAAATACATATATAAGAAAAATAAGTGTTTGAATTGGATTCGCCTGGTGGTGTAATGGATAACACGCTGGGATACAGACCCAGAGTTCCGGGCTCGAATCTCGTCCAGGCATTTATTTTTCTTATGCCATATATATATATATATATAATATTGCAGATTTTTGCGGATATAAGTATGAATATGAAAGTTTTTTTGGGTTTTCTGCGTCTTGGATTCAAGTTCGGCCTCTGGCCAATGATTCCGACGTTTGGCATGATCCCACATGTCATTATCAAGGAATGATAATTTCGAGTCACAGGTTTAGGTCTTATATAATAAAATACATAGAGTTTTCGCTGTGGTCCATTTCCAAACTACATAAGAACTAAACCTTGGATGAGTGTACATCTTCGGAAATGGACCACAGCGAAAACTCTATGTATTTTATTATATAGACCTAAACCTGTGACTCGAACTTATCATTCCTTGATAATGACATGTGGGATCATGCCGAAATGTCGGAATCATCATTGGCCAGAGGCCGAACTTGAATCCAAGATGCGGAAAACCCAAGAAAACTTTCATATTCATATATATATATATATAGACTTAGAAAAAATTGTTGGCGCAACTCTTGATGATGGAAAGTTAGAGTTTTGAAGAGCGATTCACACCAGTGCAATGTTACATGTGCTGAGTCGTTTGAGTACAAAGCTGGCAGCGTAAGTCTCTCTTCATGCAGCATTCGTATCGTTTGCTTCAGTGGAGCAGTCGGCAAGAAGCTCTCTTGCGACTATGTGGGCCCAGGTTTGATCCTCGTAGGATTTTTTTAAAATGTCGTTAATTTTCACAATGCCTACATGTTACCATGCTTAGTTAAATAAATAAATTTGTATATATATATATATATATATATATATATATATATATATGGAAATAAATTAATTAAAAGAAACAAGTTATAATATGTCTTCTTCTTCTTCCTTCCAAGTATTAGGCCAAGGCCTATTACGATCCTATAGAAAATTTTCCCTCCAGCGTTTCATAGGACGGCCCAGTGATCTTCGTCCTCATCTAGGGGATATGTGGATGGCGACCACAAGGTGCCCAAGCTGAGCAAAACATTTCTTCCGCTTACTTGTGTTTTGCACTCTTTTAACTTTACTATCTAACCTCTCTTGGTTAACTCTTGTTTTTTTCGACCCCGACGCTATTAGGGCATCCGAGGGCTAGGGAGTCTTTCCTTTCTTCCATTTCTTCTATCTATCTATCTATCTTTGGGTTTTTACAGCTGCTGCCGTCTTCCCGTGCCAAACCTCCAAAGCCTACGGTCTTCTCCAGAAAAGCCTGACCAGAGGCTATAAGATGGCAGCCCCATCACTGGTCTTGCCTTTCTTGGCCGGCAACCAATCGAAGGGACTATTATTATGCTTTCAAGTCTTATACGAGAATTTCCCGGAAGTTATAATATATAGAAAATAAATAACGATTGCAACATCTTGTTACTTTGTTTACAAAACACAAGGCACAACAAGATTGTTTATTCCTACAACTAATGCAAAATGTGTCTAATTAATTTAAACTAGGTCAATTTAATATCTAATTTCAATATACGAGTAAGTCCTGAAGTATTTGCATCGCTTCATACAGACTGCTTTTAGCAGCGAAGGATGTTGTCTAGTGGAGAGAATGTCTGTTCCCCATGCGTGTTTTAAAAATTATCTGTGCTCCAATTCTTTCAAAGGTTGTACATACAGTTACTGTCTCATAAGTATTCTCTTTTAAAAAAAATATTTGGAATATTTAAATTAATTTTGTAAATAAATAGGAAGTAAAATTATGAGTTTTACTTAATAAATAAATTTGGTATGTGTACATTTTCCCCTCATATAGTTGATGCTATTAAACATATGTTTCAAGGCATGTTTGCCCCATCTTCAGTTGGTAAAGACTGATTTTTCCAAAATTGTTGGTCCTGGATGTTGACACCTGCTCCCTCTTTCTGTAGTCCAAAGAACTTGCTAATTAGTATACACTTGCCAGGAATTAGAAAAGTCATGTACCAACTGAAGATGGGGCAAACATGTCTTGAAACATGTGTCTAATAGAAACAACTATATGAGGTAACAATAATACAGACCAAACTTATTTATTAATTTAAATTCTTTGTGCCTCACCTCATATAAGGTCTTCTAATTTAACCAATTTTAAAACCTAGGTGGTTTCATCTTCAGTAATATCTCATCTGATGTTATGTCATTCAAGAGAACTGCTTCTTACTCCATCTGTTGGTAGACCAATGAACCTCTGAATCAAATAAAATAATTTCAAATTTCATAAGTTTTTGTTTCTTGTTTTTTTATATGGAAAAAATCCACATTAAAAAACACAAGAAAAAACAAACACTGTTTGAAAATCCTCTGCTTAAAGTAACTATTTAACTCATGCCCCAAATGGGAGTCAATGACCAATCACATTTCAATGATTTTTTATTTACAACCAATCACAGTCATGTTTCGCCTAGAATTTACCAACTAAAGTTTATTATAATAAAGAAAGTGCCTCCTTCTTAACATTCTGAATAGGTCATAGCATTATTTTGCAGTGACTGACTCTCGAAGAAATATGGCTACCAGATTGTATATATAGTGCATGAATGTCACAAGCATGCAATAGATAATATAAAAACATTTGTAACAATTGATTATACCACAAAAAAAAAACACTGTTTGCACTTTCTTAAACAAATTATTTTCCAGGAAATGACGTTGCAGAAAAATATAATTGACATATTTACATCATAGGACATCATATTAATTAATACCTATAACGTTGGTTATAAATTTCTCCACTAGGGTGCATTCTTACAATATTGCGATCCTTTGGCAATAAATAATATTATGATCTGGTTGCAGTGCTGAACAAAGAAAGGAAATGAAGCGTACCAATCACTTCTCATTTGTTTTCAAACATCGCCATTTGCATTAAATATGTAAATATTTTAAAATAACTATAGTTAAATAATGATTTGTTAGTAAACAGTTTAATTGTATTCGTTAAATAGTCCTAACAAATGCCACTCTTGATTTCCAAATTATCGATAAATTGGAAATCACTTGTGGCATTACTTATGATAATGTTTGAGTCCTAACTTTTTTTTTTTCTAAACAGATCTACTCATCTTCTGCAGACTCTTTGCTTCATCTGGTATGTAAGGAAGGTTTGGAAGAAGCTGGACTTTTTCTCTGTTCTCATGGCGTAAACCCAAATCACGTCAATAACAAAGTAAGTAAACATATGTTGTTACTGTGAAATATCAGCTAATTATAAATGTATTTTTCATTCAAAATTTCATATAGGGACTTGGGACATATTTTGAATGTTGTTACCAAATAAAACATACTAGAATGTGTTCAAAACATTTTCAAACTCTTATTCATAAAACCCTTTTTTTTTTTTTCAAGCAGATACATTTTAAAACCTTTTCAAACCCAAATTGATATAAACATTTTTAATTTTTTTATTTTTTGACACTTCAGTGAGGATTGGCTCTCCAAGTTGCCTTTCTGTGAATTATATTATATTAAGATTTAATGAATCGCTCCATGCAGAAGTTACATTCTTTTTATGAAAATTATATTTTGGGTTACTTTATTAGGTTGGAACTTCAATGTTACAAAATGGCAAAATTTCTGTAGAATTTCTTAAACATTGGAAAGCAAAGCAATTAAATAGTGAAGAGAAACAAATTATTTTGAATATTGAAAATATTTTAATATTTCTAAGGTGTTCCTTTGTAAAAATGGTGAAATTGAAAAATCGGCAATTGCAGCTCATAGTTTGCTAGAAAATCATAAAATCGGAAAAGACACTATACTGTTGAAACATTTGGAGAAACCTTTGGAATTAACAATTTGGGAAAAGATATACATTCAGAAGAATAAATATAAAGCAATAAATTTCGATCTCCCTGACGAGAATAATTAAATCTCCAAGTTCATAAAATCTACACCAGATGGCAGTTCAGAAGATGATGTTAACGACGAAATTTCGACACTTGGAATTTGACTGAAGATGGAAGTAATACTATACTTTTGAAACCGGTATCGTGAAGACATGCAACTTTGTGAGGTGGGATGTTAAAACATTTTCTCCAACTCATTTATTGATATAAATACCTCATAGTGTTTCCTCCCACTGTAATTATAATGTTGTCTAAGAAACAATGTTTGTATTGTATACAATTCAGTCATATGGGAAGTAAAAATAGCACCACAGTTCTCCCAAAAGATTGTCAGTGGAGTAATATCTTATGCAAGTTTATTTAACTTTCACAGGGAAAGAACACTATGAGGTTTAATTTAATAATTAAATTAATGTTTTTATTACCTCACCTCATATCTTTTTTCTTCTATACTGCAGTTTTGGAGCTTATCTCCATCGTCGTAAGCCTCTGGTCGACCGGTGTTATGTCGTTTCTTGGCGGTTTCCTTCTTAGAAGGAAACCGCCAAGACGACATACACCGGGTCGACCAGAGGCTACTGACGATGGAGGATAAGCTCCAAAACTGCAGTATAGAGAAAAAAGATATGAGGTGAGGTAATAAAAACATTAATTTAATTATTATGCAAGTTTGTTTACAGTACAAAGCTTGGAATTAATATAGAAGCTTGTTTTGTGTTACAGGGTGAATCTCCACTTCATGTGGCATGCTCGAAGGGCCTCAGCAAACTTGTGAGTGAGCTGTTAAGGAAAGGCGCCAATCCTAATCTGCAGACACTTCAAACAGAAGACAGGAACAGCAGTGAGAATACAACATACAGACAAACACCTTTACACGTTGCCATTGCAGAGAAGCAGGAAGCAGCTATAATAGCTATTATGGAACACAGCAGTGAGTTCCGTTGTGTTTTTTTTGTGTACAAGTTTAATGAATTAGAACTGGTCTTAATGATCTAGTGATTACCATGCTCACCTTTAGTTACTGAGGTTTGCAAGTTGTAATTCTTGAGATGGTTATCTGACATCATTGATGTAATCTTCTTTAGTAGGCGACTACAACCTCAATGAAGTTTAGGCCTCCTCAACAATTTTCTCCACCCGGATCTATTCTGGATAACAGACTGGCCAATTTCTAATTTTCATTTCTAATATATCTTTTATAACATCATCCTATCATCTGTTTTTTGGGCATCCAGCTGTTCTGGTGCATATTGGTTTCCATTTGTATATTCTTCTTACAAGCTTGTCTTCTGCATTCTATTTATATGTCCAAACTAGTGCGGTCTTTGAGCTTTAATATGGTTTATTACATTTTTATTTCATATTAGATTTAATTCAGAGTTCATTTGTATACACCATGTGCCATCGCTTTCTCTAATTGGTCCAAAAATTCTCCATAGATCTTCCTTTCAAAGATTAATAGTTTTTTTATCAGTTCATTGATATATGATTAACTTAAATATTTATAATTTTATTAATTAAATATGGATTTTCATCAAGTAAACACCAACTCAATTGATTATTTATAATTTTAATTTTGTTGAGTTGCTTCTTGACTCACCCCATACTTCTTAACTCCCTTGCAGATCTAGATTTCGTCACTGTATTTGTGACATTCTCAATGCTGTTCACGTTCACAACTGACGTCCAATGGTCTCCTCTCCTGCAGACTGACCTCCGTGCCATCTGATGGCTGACTGATGAACTTCCAGTCATCAGATGGCGCAGAGGTCAATCTACAGGAGAGGAGACCATTGCACGTCAGTTGTTGAACGTGAACAGCATTGAGAATATCACAAATACAGTGACGAAATCTAGATCTGCGAGGGAGTTAAGAAGTATGAGGTGAGTCAAGAAACAACTAAACAAAATTAAAATAAACTTCATAGTGTTATTTCCTACCTACATAACTTAATTTATAATTTTGTTTTCCCTGGGAAAAGGATTTAATTGTGAGGTTGTCTGCCCACACACACACAATGAAAAGAACTACTAGACTTCAAGAGTCAATACAGTAGTCGGTTTTCTAGTGGAGAATGTCAAAGATTAAACTATTTAGGAAATAACACTATGAGGTATGTTTTGAATTTAAAATCATCATCATCCATGCAAGTATTAGGCCATGTGGCCTGTTACAGTCTCAAAGAGGAATTTTCCATCCAGTGCTTTTTTGGACGTCCCGGATTGCAAGGGATAGTCATGTGCATTTCATCACCTCTCCTATCCAAATCTCATCCTCAACCTGCTCGTGGTGCAACCTGCTATTACAAATGAGGCTCTGAGGATCGAGTACTGGTGGTATAACCGCATCACCTTAATGTGAGGAAATGCTACATTAGTGGAAACCCCACAATAATACCCCTCTGGGCCAGCAACCCATTGGGTGAAAAAAATTACATTTGCTTTCAAGTCTCAAACCAAGCCTTAAATTTAAAATAAATCATTTATCACCTCATATTCTGTCTTCTAAATAGTCTTCAGTACTGAAGATGGAACTGAGAAGGTTTCGAAACAGTTCTAATTAGAATACAGGATATAAGATGAGGTGATAAAGAATTTACTTTAAATTTAAAATTAAACCCTCAGGGGTCCTCATCTAGGGGATATGTGGATGGCGACCACAAGGTTCCCAAGCTGAGCAAAACATTGCTTCACTTACTTGTGTTTTGCTCCTTACTTTTATCTTTAACCGATCTAGTATTTTTTCCTTTTCTAGTACCAGATCCCTCTTTTTACTTTCCTATCCAGTCTCCCATGCCTAACCTCTTGTTTTCTTCAACCCTGATGGTATTAGAGTATTCGAGGCCGAAGGGTTCATTTCCTGTCTTTCCTATATCTCTTTCCTTTAACCTCATGGACACTCACCTTGAATGCCCACATAAGCTGCATGTTCAAATGCAGCCCCATTGCAACTTATAGCATAAGTATACAATGGATTCGTGTCGTCAACCACAGCTGGATACACATAATGAAGAAGAAGAAATTTAAAATTAAATTTAATGTTAAAGATGTTCACTGAAAAATCTGTAGGAGTGAAAACAAAATATGAGTTGAGGTTGTGAAATTACAATAGCATTATGAGGTTCTTCTTAACAAATATGTTGAGTCTGTTGTCATCTTACCTTATATTTGTTGACTTCTTTTAGGATGAGTTTCAAAAATCTCTGTTTTATCTGGATATGCTGGAGATAAAACAGAAATGTTTTGAAACTCATCCTAAAAGAAATTAATGAATATGAGGTAAAATGACAACAGACTCAACATATTTATTAATAAGCTGAAGTATTTATTTCTGATTTTTTCTCTTAATAAATAATCTCATTATTTTACTTCCTACTATTTTTATAATGGTACAATGGTGTTTGGACCATTGAGATTAATTACTTGATTTTTATATTGTAGGTTCTAAAGAGTCAAGAAATTTTCCTGTGGATTTCAACTTGAAAGATTCAAAAGGCAATACACCATTGTCATTAGCTCTTGTAACAGGAATGCAACATATGGTGGCAACACTAATACAAGGTAATATCATTTGGTATTCACTTACAGGTTAAGATTTTTTTTTATTGTTACTACAAGAATGGAGTACCAGTAATTAATTTTTATTTTTGAAGAGAAAATGTTTCACCTAGACCGAGACTCGAACCCAGGACCTTTGGCTTGACGGGCCAAATGCTCTACCAACTGAGCTACCGAGGTGAGTTGTGATCTAGATTCAAATTTTTCTCTTATATACGTTGCAATTCCCTCGCACCAAATGCTTTGAAACCTTTGCAAAGATAGAAGCAAAGGTTTCAAAGCATTTGGCAAGAGGGAATTACAACATATATAAGAGAAAAATTTGCGTCTAGATCGCAACTAGCCTCGTAGCTCAGTTGGTAGAGCATTTGGCCGTCAAGCCAAAGGTCCTGGGTTCGAGTCTTAGTCTAGGTGAAAATTTTTCTCTTCAAATATAATTTATCCTTCAGTGAGAAGTGTTAAATCAATAACAAAAACATCACCAGTAATAACTTTGTTTTATATAGGAGGTGCTGATGTAAATGTTAGAAATGGAAAGGGACTAACTTTGCTACATCAAGCAATTTTGAAGGAAGATTCAGAGACTGCAATTTTCCTGTTGGATCAAGAAGCTGACATGAATGCATTGTAAGTAGCATCATTATTACAAAATGTTATTATTGTTGTTTCTAATGGCAATCTGCTGGGTTTAACCCATTAGTTTCCTGGCTTCACAATATAATTGAATTGAACTCTATAGGAATCTAATAATTGAATATATTATGAAAATATATTAGGAAGTAACATTATGAGGTTCTGGTGAAATTAAATGTTTCTTACCTATCCTCATAAATATTTTCTAAGTTGATCGCGATTTCGAGACTATAATGTCTCATCATCAGAACTTTGTTGAGAAACAAACAGAGGGAAGAAGAAGAGTTTCTTCCGATCGACATAACACCAGTAGCCAACAAAGTTCTGATGATGAGACAGTTATAGTCTCGAAATTGCGATCAACTTAGAAAATATTTATGAGGAGAGGTAAGAAACATTTAATTTCACCATAAATTAAACCTCATAGTGATTAATTCCTATAAAAGTTAAATTAAGAGGTTCTACTTAATAAATAATTTTGATATGTCATCTTACCTCATTGTTTCTTGTAAGACATGTTTCAAAGCATCTTTGTTCCATCTTCAGTTGGTACAGACTGATGATCCATAAGTTGTCAGCCCTGGATCTCAACTCCTGCTCTCTCTTTTTGTGGTCCAAAGAACTTGCTTATTAAGTTTCTCTCCCCGGGAATTAAAAAGTTCATGATTCTCTCCTTGTTCTTCTGTATGTAGATTTTTTTCCCATATGGTGAGCTTGTGTTTTCTAACTGTTTTAATAATTTTGTGTTTACATCTATTTTATGTTTTCCTGACCAAACGTGAGCAGCTATTGCAGATTTTTCTACTTCTCCTTTTTTTTTCACATTTCTTATGTGTTCTTTAGTCCTAATGATTAAATTCCTCTTTGTTGTCCTTATGTAAATCTTACCACAATCTGCACATTTTATTTGGTATATTCCTGATTTTTTGGTATCATCAATCTTTTCATTTATGTTTTGTTAGTTTATTTAGGATACAGCAAATTCCCGATTATCCGTGTTAATTGGGACCGAGATATGCATGGAAAATCAAAAAACACGGATAATCAATTAATTTATTCGGTGCCGTGGAAGTTGATCAGAAATGCATTTACCCACTTTAACACTACTTAATGCAACAAATATTCATAAAATATTATATTAAATGTACTTAGGTGCGAGTCGTAATTATCATTATTTTATTTTACTCCTAAATACGAAAAAAAAAAATGGGATTTATTTCATGTCATGACCACTCTGGTTACAACAGTTATTCAAAATGGCCGTCATGACCAGTGATAACTACACTAGTAACCATCGATATCCACACTTAAAATCAGCGATTCCCCACATTAGTAACCACCAATGACCAACTTATAACCACGCGATGACAAATAATCTCCAATGACCACACTAGTAACCACCGATGACCAAACTACTAAAACAGCAATAAACCCACTGACACAACATATCTGTGGTTTCAATCTGTAACAACAAACTTTCAGTGACTCCACAACAGAAATTTCCGAAATTGTATTGTATTCTCAAAATGTTGGTTAGTATCGTTAAATGCATCAGGGGAGGGGGGTTGTGCATCAAGGTTACTGTATTGTGCTAGTTTTTAAGCACAATTCACAGTAGCACATTTAAAAATAAAGAATTTTTTCATAACAATACAAATACAATATTTTTAAAAAATACAGTAAAAGAGTCATGCCCGAATAATCTGCAAACCGGATAATACGTGCAAGGATAATCGAGAGTTTGCTGTATGATCATTCTTTGGTGCTAATCTGATATTAAATTTTTCAAAAATTTTTGGAATTTATTGTGTACCCATGGATGGTATGTGAATTTTCCTGTATATCTTTTTAAAAGTGCTTTCATTTCTCAATTTTTATTTTGTGTATTATTTTCCCCTCAAAACCATTTTCTTTTGTCAATTCAATTACGCTTTTTTTACTCTAAGCTGAAGACAAAATATAGATGTTTTAAAATGTGTCCTAAAAGAAATCAGTCCATATGAGGTAAGATGAAAAAAAGACTATTTATTTATTAAGAAGAAGCTCATATTATATTTGAAGAGAAAAATTTTTGCCTAGACTGAGACTTGAACCTGGGACTTTTGGCTTGCTGGGCCAAATGCTCTACCAACTGAGCTACCAAGGCGAGTCACGATCTAGATGCAAATTTTTCTCTTATGTACGTTGTAATTTCCTCTTGCCAAATGCTTTTGAAACCATTGCTTCTATCTTTGCAAACGGCAGCTTCTTAGTTAAGAAGACATTTATTGGGAATAATTAACATTACTTATAAAGCTAGTAAGGCTTCTAATGATGTTTTTATTATTGATCTAACATTTCTCACTGAAAGATAAATTATATTTGAAGAGAAACATTTTCGCCTAAACCGAGACTCGAACCCGGGACCTTTGGCTAAGAAGTCACCATTTGCAAAGATAGAAGCAATGGTTTCAAAAGCATTTGGCGAGAGGGAATTACAACGTACATAAGAGAAAAATTTTCGTCTAGATCGTAACTCACCTTGGTAGCTCAGTTGGTAGAGTATTTGGCCCGGCAAGCCAAAGGTCCCGGGTTCAAGTCTTGGTCTAGGCGAAAATTTTTCTCTTCAAATATAATTTTCTTTCAGTGAGAAATGTTAAATCAATAATAAAAACATCATTAGAAGCTCATATGTTACTTCCATTGTAATTTCACAATCTATTGAAGTATTTTAAACACTAGTGTTTTATGTTCTCAGGACGACTGATAATGAAAACTCCTCTACAGTTGAGCATCACATGTCGTCTGCCAGAAGTAGTTGACTCACTGTGTTAGACGAGGCGTGGACATGTCTGTGCTGGACAAGAATGCAGCTGTCCCCTCTGGGTGGTGTCTAGAAAGTGGGCAGGAAGATATTGCTTCCATATTGGTCAGGTATGAATTGTCACATACGTAATGAATAATAAATAAGGTACAGAGAACATTGACAGGTCATCACCACCTCCATCATCAAAGTTAGTTGAGGATAGAGTCTTACACTTAAGAGGCATGAGGGAATGCTCTGTTTCTTATCTGTTCCTACATACTAAGTGCATTGCTCAAAAGTATGTTTGAATTTTAAATAAATTTTGTAGTATCATAATTTAATTAATTACTGTAGAAATCTGTGGACCACTCTTACATTTTTTTTTACCTTTTTATGAATTGAGTCAGATACATTTTTTACATCTCACCTTATAAACCTCCAAATTTTCACAGGATTAGTTTCAAAGGCTGTTGCCTCTATCCTCAGCCAAAACAGTGTTACAATTCTCAATTACCATCATCTTCTGAACTGCCATCTGGTGCTTATTTTAAATACATTAATACCTCATAGTGTTACTTCCTACAACATTTTGAATAAATAAGGTGAATCTGATTTTCATGGTCTGCATATCCTCATCAACTTGTCCTGATTCAGTCTGGACAAGCTGATAAAGATATGCATAGCATATCGAAACATGTTCAAATAGAACACAATGATTTATGAGGTAAATGCACCAGAATCATATATAATAATAGATCTATGAGAAAAAATTTGTTGGTTCTCGTACCTGATTTAAAATTGTGATATTAATTAACTCAGATGTTAAAAAAAGTTATTGGGCACTTATATTTATATATATATATATATATATATATATATGCTGGAGTGCATATGAAAGTTTTTTTTTCCCCCCTTATGTTTCATATTTTACAACTATTCTTGAAATCTTAATAATGATGTTGGCAGGAATGGAGTGGACACAGACTGCTGGGGTGGTGGCCCTGAAGGCTGCTACCAGACGTTGCTCCACAGGCTATCGATGAAAACAATGAGCCCATCGCAAGATTTCTAATTCAGAGGTTAAGTTTTTATTCTAGCTTTACATATAAAACAGCTGGATATAAGTCATGACAATTGTTTTAATAATAATAATAATAATATTAATAATAATTTGATTTATAAACATCTTCTTGTGCCCAAAGCATTTAAAATTTTTTTCTTCTTTCTCCCTTCTTCCCTATCTTCCCATTCCAATTCTTCCAGACCTAGCTCCCTCATACCTCTTCTTATATCATCCATCCATTTAAATCTGGGTCAACCTCTCTTTCCTTTCCCATTCCAAATGCTTTTCTGGGTAATAGATATAATATTTAATTTTAGGAAGTTATATTTTGAGGTTATTTTAATTATATTATTTTTGGTCTGGACATCTTACCTCAATATTAATGTTGATTTGTTCTTGGACATGTTTCAAAACAATTCTGTTTTATCGTCTGGAAAAGCTGACGATAAAACAGAATTGTTTTGAAACATGTCCAAGAACAAATCAACATTAATATTGAGGTAAGATGTCCAGACCAAAAATAATATAATAGATATAATAATAATAAATGATAATGCTAAGATGTGATAGTCCATGAAGAACTGTTTCAGTTAAGAAAAAAAAAATCTTGTCAATTAAGGTGAATCTGGTACATCTTACCTCATAAATATTTGTGTTTCATTTGGAATGTTTTGAGATGCTATCCATGACATTGTCAGTTTGTCCAGACTGTTGAATTTTATGTTGTCATCCTTGGTTGTCGACTCCCACTCCATCTTTAGGTTGACCAACGAACTTGAAAATTAAATCTTTTCCCCAGGAATTTCAAAATTCATATGAATTTTGAATGAATTTCAACAGTCTGGACAAGCTGATGATAATATGCACAGCATATTGAAACATGTACACAACTATTTATGAGATAAAATGAAACCAGATTCACCTTATTCATTAAGAAGAACATCTTAATGTTATTAATAGTGAGTGGAGAACATATGTTTAATCGACTCACCTCATACATTTTCAAACTTCTTTGATACCGACGGTTTCAGACAATATCATGTCCTTCATCAGTCATGGCGTCCACTGATGAAATTCCGTGATTATTGATTTCTTTAGTGACATCACCTCTTGTGCTGCCATCTTTCGTTGGGATTATAAACTTTGTAATTAAATTTTTATCCACTGGAATATCGAAATTCATAGATCGATATTTATTCTTCTGAATGAATATCATTTCCCAAATTGTCAATTCCAACGGTTTATCCAACTGTTTTAAAAGTTTCGCTTCTTTTTCAATTTTATGATGTTCTAGTAAACTATGTGCAGCAATTGCTGATTTTTCAATTTCACAATTTTTAATATTTCTAAAATGTTCTTTAGTGCATGTTTCTAAATTCCTTTTTGTTTTTCCTATGTATACTTTGCTACAATCATTACAATTAATTTGATAAATTCCAGATTTCTTAGTGTCTGGGATGTTGATTTTTTATTGGTATTTAAAAGTTTTTCCAGACTAAATTTATTAATTGGTGCCAAAGTAATGTTGTATTTGTCAAATATTTTTTGAAATTTGGTTGGTAAGTAATTTTCTTAAAATTCTTCTTTTCGTTACTAACCATTTGTAGGGTAGAGCATTCTTTAAGTTCTTTTATCTTTCTGAATTTCTTTAATTTGTTAGATAGTATATCCTTATTAAAACCATTTAATCTGTTTACTTCCCGATATTAATTTCAATATAATCTTAATGTTACTTCGTATTGTAATTTATTAATGATGATATTAAATTTTATAGATTAATTCATCTTCAAGGTATGGGCCTGTTGACCTATTCCATTCCCCATTACACAGTATATTACAGGTCATCCTTCCAATGTCGTTTCAGTCTTCCTACATTTCTTCTGCCTTCAGGTCTATAATAAAATATGTGTTTTAATAAACGATTATTTGGCATTCTTTGTAGATGTTCAAACCATTTACATTTATTTCTGCATATTCTCTCGTTTATATTATATACTTGTAATTCATTTCTGATGTCTTGACTTCTCTTTTGATCTTTTAAAGATACACATGCAATGGATCTGATAAATCTCATTTCTATTGTCTCAATTTTATGTTTATCAGAGATCGTTAAAGGCCAAGTCGCAGACCCATATGTTAACGTTTGAATGGCTGCTGTTTTGTAAAATTTCAATTGAGTTTCCCATGCCGTAGCCGAGCGGTTAAGATAGGAAGCCTTGGCGCAGAGCTACAGGACTTGCGCTGGTTCGAGTCTCCATGGGGGAAGAAATTTTCTCATGGTATTTCGGCCAGAATGGGACCGGTGCCCACCCAGCATCTTGAGGCAATTGGGTAGCTACAATAAGTAGCGGCTTCAGGTTGAGGAACCAGCTATAACAGCTGGGGACTTGACATGCTAACCACATGTCACCTCTACACTGGCTGTTGATCATCTACCTCTGTGATTGACACATGTGGATGTGAAGGGCCAGCAGCCGGCTGGTAAAAGGGCAACTGCTGAAAAGTGGAAAGACCCTCAATCAATCAATTGAGTTTCCCCGTGTCGTCTTATTTCTCAAATATCTTCTTATTGAACCACATCATCTCCTTTCACAGATTAGGTCTTTGTCTATTCCAATCTCACATCTGTTCATCCCAGCATTTTCTTGGTCTTCCTACCGATCTTCGTACTCCAGGATTATACATCAGTGCTATCTTTAGTATCGTATCCTCTGTAATTCTTTGCAGATGCTCTATCCAATTGTTCCTATGTTCTTCTATTTGTTGAAGAAGTGGTTGTACTTTTAGTTCCTCTCTAATATTATCATTTCTAATATATTCTTCTCTTGTACAACCTTTCACAGCCCGTAGGAAGCTCATTTCTGCTGCCTGAATTTTCCTTCTTTTTGTTTTCCTTTAGGACCCAGGCCTCACTTCTAAACATCGCCACTGGTAGTGCCATTGTTGAGTAAAATCTTAGCTTGAACCACATATGTGTTGAAATTTCCCTAATTTCTTCTCCATATCCAAATTTTGTAGGTATGATATCTTGCATCCCAGATAATTAAAACAAGTTACTTGTTCAATAATATTGTTTACTATATTTTCCAATAATTAAGTAATTTATATTTATTTATGTTTTAATTATTATTTTAACACATCTCATTGAAGGATAAATTAAATTTGAAGAGAAAAATTTTGCCCAGACCGGGACCCGAACCCGGGATCTTTGGTTTACCATACCAATGCTCTTACCAACTGAGCTACCGGGGCAAGTTCCAATCTAGACGCAAATTTTTCTCTTATATACATTGTAATTCCTGCACACCAAATGCTTGAATCTGTGGCTTCATCTTTGCAAATGGCAGCTTCTTGATTAAGAAGACTTTATTGGGAATTTAAACATTACTTCTAAAAGCCAGTAGGGCTTCTATTGATGTTTTTATTATTGATTTAACACTTCACATTGAAGGATAAATTAAATTTGAAAAGAAAAATTTGTTCCTTCAATGAGATGTGTTAAATTAATAATAAAGACATCAGTAGAAGTCCTACTGGCTTTTAAAAGTAATGTTTAAATTCTACCCCCCTTAAAAATAAAACTTCGTTAGTACAATAAAAATACTCGGAAGTAAATTCCCAATAAAATCTTCTTATTCAAGAAGCCGCCATTTACAAAAATGAAGCCACAGCTTCAAGCATTTGGTGTGCAGGAATTACAACGTATATAAGAGAAAAATTTGCATCTAGATTGGAACTCGCCCTGGTAGCTCAGTTGGTAAGAGCATTGGTATGGTAAAGCAAAGGTCCCGTGTTCAGGTCCCGGTCTGGGCAAAATTTTTTCTCTTCAAATTTAAATTATATTTATTTATTTCAGGATTGTTACTTTATGTACACAGGTATCCTCAATCAAAATATACAATTTTTTTCTTCCACACTTCCCAGTCTTGCATGTCTGCTTCTGTCATATTTCTCTTCTTCATGTTGTCTTTAATTCCCTTTATCCACATTGGCTTTGGTCTACCATGTTTCCCTTTACCAGGAGGTGTCCATTTCATACCCGAGGCTATATATTTTGGTTTTTTTAGCATTAATTTTTTTTACAATGTATGAAGAGCTGGCTCATAGCATCGACTCCCAACCTGGAGGACCAGAGACTTTCTGAAGTCAACCATAGATCAGTTGCTTTCACTGCAGCTAAGAGTCTGATCCACCCTTTATTATCTCATCTGCCGTCTGCACCAACCATAGGCTCCTACTCTGCTGCATCCCCCATTGGGGCCTTCACTGTAACCCTGGCTAGGGATCCTTACAAGGTACTATCAGCAGGGTCAGCTGAACCTAGGTTTTTAACAAGGTGTTACTCCTCCCCCTCTGCCTTTCTCATCCGAACTTGGGACTGGCAATGATGGAGTTATTATTTATATATATATATATATATATTGTGACGCGTTGTAGTAGCATCGTTTAAACTGCGCAGGCCGGCGAGAGAAACCTTGCATTGGTGGATTGGATTAGTGTGTAGCCAATCGCGAGTCCAGGGTTCACAGATATTTCTAGCCTAATGAACCAGAGAGTTGTACGAACATATGTTCCCCCATTCGAGAAACATTGGAAGACTAGAGGGTTCCATGTCGAAACATCTCATTCATGGACCTGGAAATTTCCATCTACTTGCCTATAAATATGTGGCGTTAGTGGAACAACCCCCAGTCTTAAGTCGAACGCCAATAAGTTAAATTGGGAGGTAGACTGTGAGGAAGTATTGTGTCTGCAACTGTGTTAGAAGTGATTATCATAAGTAATGCCACGAGTGATTTCTAAATTATCGATAAATTCATGACTCACGAAGTGAGGAGTGAATTTATCTAGAGAATTTGGAAATCAAGAGTGGCATTTGTTAGGACTATTTAACGAATAAAATTAAGCTGTTTACTCACAAATCATTATTTAACTATAGTTATTTTAAAATATTTATATATTAATGTAAACGGCGATGTTTGAAAACAAATGAGAAATGATAGGTACGCTTCTACTGCTTCATTTGTTTATCACTGCAACCAGATCATACTATTTATTGCCAAAGGAACGCAATATTGTAAGGAGGAGCTTTCTTTAATATGGTAATTATAACACTGATAAATATTTGGTGAAACACGACTCTGATTGGTTGTAAAACAGAAATCATTGAAACGTGATTGGTCATTGACTCCCATTTGGGGCATGAGTTAAATAGTCTGATTAACGTTATAAAAATAATAATTGTGAAACAAAATTGTATTTGAAGATTTAATGATAATTGTGGAGAAGAAAATAAAGTGAAAAGGAAAATTTTACATAATAACTGTGTACTTATTTAAGTCTAAATAAGTTAAAGGAAAACCCTGGGCCATTTGGGACAATATATATACAGGGCAAGTCAAAATGTTGTGCAGGTTTTCAGAAATTTATTATGTGAAATGTAATGAACATATAATATCGTGAGACATATTGTATGAAAGGTAAACTCTCAAAGTTTAGTTGTCCACTTCTAAAGTTCCGCGTTCACCCGCAAGATGTCAACAGCAGAGCAGTAAAGGAAAATGGCGTTGACTGGGGATCAGAAGTCTTTCTGTGTGCTTGATTACCATGTAAACAACTCTGTGACTAGTGTTCAACGACATTTCCGTACCAGATACGATAAAGACCCGCCGGATGGGAGATCCATTCGTAAGTGGTACACACAATTTAGGGATTCAGGCTGTATCTGTAAACGAAAATCGACTGGCCGTCCGTCGACGAGTGAAGAGACAGTCGAACGCGTTCGCACATGCTTCGTGCGGAGTCCACAGAAATCCACCTACCGGGAACGACAGAACTTCAACTACCACAAAAAAACTGTATGGCGGATTCTCCGGAAACGTTTACAGATGAAACCCTACCACTTGCAACTGGTTCAAGCCTTAAAACCCGCCGATTATGCTTTGCGAGCGTCCTTCTGTGTTGATTTTCTCGCATTAATGGAAGAGAATGAGTTCCATGAGAGGTAGTTTACAGTGATGAAGCGACTTTCCACCTTTCAGGAAAAGTGAATAGACACAATGTAAGGATTTGGGGAACTGGTAACCCCCATGCAACTCTGGAACATCAACGCGATTCTCCGAAAGTGAATGTCTTTTGTGCCATTTCCCATGCAAAGGTTTATGGGCCCTTTTTCTTTCATGAACGTACTGTGAACGGACATGTTTTCCTTGATATGCTACAACAATGGCTCCTTCCGCAGCTTGAAGCGGATAGTCCAGATTTCATTCTGCAGTTGGATGGTGCCCCTCCACATTACCATGGCAGTGTTCGAGACCATTTGAATACGGCTTTACCACAACGCTGGATAGGCCGTGCATCTCAGGGTGATCAACAACTCATTCATTGGCCACCTCGTTCACCAGATCTAACCCCGTGTGATTTCTTCATGTGGGGTCTTGTAAAGGATCATGTTTACGTACCACCACTTCCAACAACACTGCATGAACTGTGTGCCCGCATCACAGCAGCCATTGCTGATATCGACCGCGGACTGCTACAGAAAGTTTGGCAGGAGATTGAATATCGGCTTGACATCTGTCGTGTAACAAAAGGAGCTCACATAGAACATCTGTGAATATTTAAAAAAAAAAACTTTGAGAGTTTACCTTTCATACAATATGTCTCACAATATTATATGTTCATTACATTTCACATAATAAATTTCTGAAAACCTGCACAACATTTTGACTTGCCCTGTATATATATCTCAAGGTCTCAAATTGATTTTTTTACTTGTACATATCTGTGGTCTTAATGTATTAATATAGAATATACTATGTGTTTGTTCAGTGGGTGCGATCTGAACTCACCGAGAAGACCAGGACCTGGAGGTCGAGGTGGAGATGAGGCTAAGGATCAAGCCAGTCCATTACACTTGTGCTGTCAGTGGGGGTTGGAAACCGTCGTGCAGACTTTAGTAGAACATGGAGCTGCCATCAATGCTAGAGTGAGTCATGTGCCTTTGTAGCTGTAGAAAATGTAACACAGCAAGAAACGAGAGTTCCAGGGTTCAAATCCTGGTTCAGGCATTAATCTTTATTTTCAAAATATATTTTTCTATTTAACTTTGCAGGAAAAAAAACACTGAGGTTTAATTTAAGAATTAAATTAATGTTTTATTACCTCACCTCATATCCTTTTTCTTCTAGACTGCAGTTTCAGAGCTTATCTCCATTATCAGTAGCCTCTAGTCGACCTGTGTTATGTCGTTTCTTGGCGGTTTTCTTCTTCCTTCCATCAGTGGACCGATTAACCTCTGGATCAGGTCAAAATTTGCGGAAGTTTCAAAATTCATGAGTTTATCTTTCTTGTTTTCTTGGATGTGGATTTTTTCCCAGACCGTGAGTTCTTTCTGTTTTCTGTGTGTTTGATTAGGCTAGCTTTCGTATCGATTAAATGTTAACAGAAAGAACTCACAGTCTGGAAAAAAAATCCACATCCAAAAAAACAAGAAAGATAAACTCATGAATTTCGAAACTTCTGCAAATTTTGACCTGATGCAGAGGTTCATCGGTCCACTGATGGAAGGAAGAAGAAAACCACTAAGAAACGACATAACACCGGTCGACCAGAGGCTATTGATGATGGAGATAAGCACCGAAACTGCAGTATAGAAGTAAAAGGATATGAGGTGAGGTAATACATTAATTTAATTCATATATTTTTCTGTTCAAATAAAATATAAACTTGAAGTTGGTCATCAATAAATATAAAATTTTTTAACACTGGTTTGTTTTGCAGGATGCAGAAGGCAAGACGCCATTACATGTTGCAATTCAAAACCAACATTCCTCCATCATCACATTGCTGCTGTGCCATCCTGGTATAGATCTAACCATCCGAGATAAAAGTGGTCTCACTCCATTTGCCACTGCACTCACATACAGAAAACAACAAGGCAGCTCAGGCTATATTAGACAAACTACCAACTGCTGCCGAACAGGTAATGCTCATAATTATATATGATATGGATGGTGGATGTGATGTCCACGTTGTAGATATATGATTGTAATAATTTGGATCACTGTAATTTGCCACGGCACTGATGATTCCCTTCAAGGGAATGAGGGAAAGTTTCTTACATGAATAAGTAATGACACTTTTTGTTAACAGTTAAAGTATATGTAATTTTATTAAAGTTTTCACTTCTGTTTACATGAATCTTGTAAATGATCAATAATTTAAAAGATCATATTTGAAGAGAAAAATTATACGCTCAGACCGGGACTTGAACCCGGGACCCTTGGTTTTCTAGTCCAAGTGCTCTACCATTTGAGCTACCTGAGCAAGTACCGATCTAAACGCAAATTTTTCTCTATATACGTTGTAATTCCCGCCCACCAAATGCTTTGAAGCCTTTGCTTCTATCTTTGCAAATGGCGGCTCCTATATTAAGAAGACATATTTGAGAATTATACATTACATTATAAATGCCAGTACGGCTTTTTTCGATGTTCTTATTATTAATTTCATACATCTCAATGATGGATAAATCATATTTGAAGAGAAAAATTATACGCTCAGACTAAATTTCACTTATAGAAGATTGTTACTTCATATATGTAATGGATGACTATTTCCAACGGTCAATTTTCACTCACTAACATATTATTTTTCACTTTATGGATTATTTATACCCCAGTTGAATTAAATGTATACTACAATATTATTTTTCGTAACTTTGACACCATTTTGTCAACTAATATCAAAAAATGAACAATATAATTCTCTTATTTCTTGATGACTTGTAGTTTTACATGTCTGACTTCTTTCAAGTATTGTAGCCATCTATTTTATTCTGGGAAAAATCCCATTTAATTTCTGTTATAATCTGGAAGTTCTGATTGGTCCAACTGGAAAGGAAGGAGTACTACTGGCTGACTCCCGTCCAATCCAATTTATTTGTTTATAAAAAAATATCAATTCAAATATTTAAAGTATTTTTACATATATTAAATCAGTTAGAAATACATCTAACTGTATTAACAGTTTACATTGACCAGTTTGAATTTTATTATTATATACTTGTAAAAAAAATTTGAATTCTCTAAATCAATCTTATTTCCATTCTTACTAGAAATAAATGGTTGGTTGGTATCTAATGTCGAGCACTTGATAATGAAATCATTCACTCTCTTGCACTCCAATATTTAGCAGAAAGGCTGGTCTCTTCTACAAAGCTGGACAACGGAGGATATTACTAGAAATAAATATAATTATATTTAAATATTAGAAAAAAACCCTTATTATTATTATTATATGGGGATTAATATCTGGTTTTAGATACCATGTGTAACTAACTGACTTACTTACTGGCATTATCAAACCCAGAGGTTCATGGCCACACTGACATAAGGTCTTCATAATTTCCTATTCTGATCTAATATTTTCCAATCTTTTCCTGCATTTCATTCTTTAGTCTACCTATTAGGCACTTTTCCCTCTGGTATTCCTATAAGAAGTTTCCATGTTAGTAGACATGAATCTTTAAATCAGTATTGAGAAAGAAAATGGTGTAATTAATTTTTTTTATAGAATTGTTAATTAAGAAGTTTTCTTTGTCCACAGTATGACAACAAAGGTCGCAACTTCCTGCACATGGCGATTCAGAAGAATGATATGGAGAGTGTGCTGTTTCTATTGTCAATACATGTTGACGTGAATTCCAGAGTTCAGGATGCCACACAGACTCCTCCTCTTCACCTCGCTGCTGCCTCGGGCTCAGAGATGCTTGTGAGGAGCCTTATTCTTGCTGGAGCTCGAGTGAGTAACAACTAAGACTTAAATTAAATTATGTAAAATTGTAGACTTTCACGGCAGGTATTTCTTCTTCTTCTTCCTTCCAAGTATTAGGCCAAGGCCTGTTACGATCCTATAGAAAATTTTCCCTTATGGGAAATTCTCGTATAAGACTTGAAAGCATAATAATAGTCCCTTCAATTGGTTGCTGGCCAAAGGAAGGCAAGACCAGTAATGGGGCTGCCATCTTATAGCCTCTGGTCAGGCTTTTCTGAAGAAAAGAAAATAAAGGAAAGAAGAAATGGAAGAAAGGAAGGACTCCCTAGCCCTCGGATGCCCTAATAGCGTCGGGGTCGAAAAAACAAGAGTTAACCAAGAGAGGTTAGATAGTAAAGTTAAAAGAGTGCAAAACACAAATACGTGGAAGAAATGTTTTGCTCAGCTTGGGCACCTTGTGGTCGCCACCTACATATCCTCTAGATGGGGAACCCTCCTTAGGTAAAATTTAATCACCCACCTCATATTTTTCTTCTTATTTTAATTTAAACTAGTTTCAGAACTTTACATTTCAGTTCCATCGTCAATATCTCCGCAACCATTGTTCTGTTGTCTTGAAGAGCCATCTATTGCTCCTTCTATTGGCAGGCTGAAAAACCTCGAAACCAGGTCATTCTCCCCAGGAATTCCAAAGTTCATCAATTTTCCTTTTTGCTCCTTTGAATGTAGATATTTTCCCAAAAAAATTATAATTGATAAACAGACACTAATTCTATATGAAAGACTATTGGGAAATTCTAGGAGACCAATTGAAGAGTTGCTGAAAAAGAGCCACTTTTAGCAGTATCAGCATTCCATGTCTCATTTTGTACAAAACAATAATCTCTTTGATTTGTACATGAAAGATGCAGGTGAAAATGCTAGTTCTGACATCTGTCAAGAGATGGAGCATGTGTCTTGTTTATGTCATGGTTACTTATCTGGTGCTGATTCATGTATTTTATGTCTTTCGGGCTAAATGGCCGTGGTCTGGTTTTACTACACCAGACTTCACAGAGAGGCTATTGAAATTTACAAACACAAAAATTCCTTTAACAAAAAAAAGAAACTATGAAGATTAATAAAATTTGGATTCCGGCATTATATAACATGAGAATAAAACCCATGACTTACACCAGTGACAACCAATCAGAAAAATAGCTCCAAAGTAACGGACCGTGTAGAAAACATCACCACACAATACTCAACTATAAATAAGGACACGATTTCCAACACACAGCCAGTCTGCAGCCGACATTTGAAGAGTTAAGAAGTCAAAGAACACGCAGAATCTCCTGAGGATGTCTACTGCAGTAGTAGACGCAACGTCAAGTTTTAATAAAACCAGACCACGGCCATTTAGCCCGAAAGACATAAAATACATGAATTAAATTAAATTGTTTTTATACATCACCTCATATCCAGTCTTCTAATTATACCTGTTTCGAAGCTTGAGCAGCTTCATCTTCAGTAATTTCTTGTCGACTGATGTTATATCGATCAGGAGAACTGCTTCTTCCTCCATCTGTTGGTGGACCAATGAACCTCCGGATCAAATCAGAACCCCCCAGGAATTTCGAAATTCATAAGTTTCTATATTAAATTAATGTTGGGAAGTAAACATTATGAGGTATAACCATTCAAATTCATCGGAGAACATTTTGTTTAAACAACTCACCTCATAGGATGATTCATGCTTTCATGATACCGCGGTTTTTCAGTCATAACTCCGATTGACGAAATTCTTCGGAGTTATGGCTGAGGATGAACATGACTGTGTTTGAAACCGCGGTATCATGGAAGCATGAATCCTATGAGGTGAGTTGTTTAAACAGAATCATAAGTTTTTCTTTCTCTTTTTTTTAAACAAAAGAACTCATGCACAGTTTGGGAAAAATCCACATTCGTCCGTCCATCAGCAAAGGGAGGAATTCTCTTTTTCCAGTGATTCATCAAAGCTGTCTTCGCAGGAACCATATTTTTAATGTCAGGATTTTTAGGTTATTTTTATGTCAAATTCTATTTTTTTTTTTTCCTCCTATTTTTCATAACTTTTCCTTACCAAAAACTGTTCATACACACTTCAGATTGCTAATTACATTCTACAACAGTATTTTTTTTGTTGTATTTTTTTAATTATGCTAGTGCATACATTAAATCATGGAAATGGATATTTTACTATCTAACCTCTCTTGGTCACCGATGTACTTCGAAACCTTGCTGCTTTATCCAAGATGTCGGACCTTGAAGACTTCGATCATGTTTTCGGTATATGCAGAGTAGAGGAATTTGATAGAGTCTACCAAAGAATTCAACTGGAAGAACAGGAGAATCGGCGTAATATTGCACGATGCAGACATCGTTGTATACGGTATTATTTGCAGGACACAAGCGTAAATGCGTTCCTCTAGCAGACGAAAATAACGGAAGTGGTTTTATCGCTGAGAATTCTGGGTAATTTCTTGCCAATATTACGAAAACGACGACTTTCATGCATGACCAGTTAGTGGGTCGCTAATTCGATCTTTGCACTTGCTCACAGTGAGTCAGCTCACCAGTGATTGGAAGTAATTTGAGTAGAGACTAATGTTTAATTTTAGGAAGTTATATTTTGAGGTTATTTTAATTATATTATTTTTGGTCTGGACATCTTACCTCAATATTAATGTTGATTTGTTCTTGGACATGTTTCAAAACAATTCTCTGTTTTATCTTCAGCTTTGGAAAGCTGAAGATAAAACAGAGAATTGTTTTGAAACATGTCCAAGAACAAATCAACATTAATATTGAGGTAAGATGTCCAGACCAAAAATAATATATATAAGAGACTAATGTATTTGCATGCGGCCCTATGTCTTGTAGATTGCAATGGGCAGGACATGTAGCACAAATGGGAAATGAAAGTGTGGCATGGAAACTCCTTTTACGAAAACTAGATGGAAAGCACCCAGTAGGTAGGTCCAGAATGAGATGGGAGAATAACATTAACCATGATTTGAAAGAAGTAAATTATACCGGGGATGATTGGAAAATATTAGGTCAGGACAAAGATGTATGGAGAGCTCATTCTATACAGCCATGAACCTACAGGTTCCACAGTGTCAGTGAGTGAGTGTATCATATCCCTAACAATCTCCCTTTGTTTTTTCTGTTTTTTATATCTAAAATGAAAGAATGAAGTTCGTGAAATGTTTTGTAGACATTGATTGCAGTTTTAATTAGAAAGAAAATTAATGTTCAGACCGGGACGCAACCCCGGATCTCTAACTATGGCTAGCAGCCTTCTGTTCATCATCATCCATGCAAGTATTAGGACGTGTGGCCTGTTAGCGGTCTCAAAACAGGAATTTTCCATCCATCGCTTTTTTGGACGCCCCAGCGATCTTTTGCCTTGGGGGCAGTAGCAAAGTATGACCTTTGAAATTATATGAGACGGAATTCGTTGAAGATGGGCTTTCCAGTTGTTCTGGTAGTTTTGTATATGGTGAAAAATGGGTTCTACATCCACTCTTCCATAATTTCCTCATTTCTTTTATGGTCCCACTTTGTGTAGCCTGCTGTACGGCGCATAAATCGCAACTCATTTGCTGTTATTCGGTTTTCATATCTTCTTCGTATGGTCCATGCTTCACTACCATATCTTAATACTGGTCTTGCGAGAACCTTATAAAGCCGTATTCTTGTGTTCTTCTGTACTAAAGATGGTTTCTTTATACTGTTAATTATCCTCGTTGTTTTTGTAAAATTTGTGATTTTCTTTGAAATGTTAACTTATAACCCAAATAATTAAATTCGTTTACTCGTTATAAAAATTTTATCATCCAAAACAATTATGCTAGGTATAGGGTATTTCCCACAAAAGGCCATGACTTTAATTTTCTTTATATTGATTTCCATATTGTACCTTTCTTTTGCAATTATATTAAAATTGTGTATATAATACTGTAAATCTGTTTCTGTTGGAGCTATTAATACCAAATCATCTGCAAAAAGCAGCCTTCTGTTGAAAGAGAATAATATAAGTGGAAGGAATTGTTGACGTTCTTATCAGAGTTCGGATGATGATGTTATCAGTATGATACTAACATACAAAGTTAGAGATCTGGGGTTACAAACCTGGAAAATGTTAATTTAAATATATAATCGACCAGCCTCATGGGCTAGTGGTCAACATTTCTGACTACTGTTCTTGAGGTCTTGGGTTCAATTCCCGGTCAAACTATATGAATTTCTCCTTAAAGGAAATCATTCCTGTGGTTGCCCATGGCCTGGAATTTAGGTTAAGAACTCTCCTGGTGCTTCATTATCATTTATCACCTATCATATCATCAGGGTCCACCACTGTGGTCTCGAGTAGGTAGCATGCTGCCTTCTCACGCAGCGGGCCCGGGTTCAATCCCCGGTCGGGGCAGTTTTTCTGGGTGAGTTTTTATTGGGGTTTTTCCTCACTTGTAAGACAAATGTCAGGAAGCTTAGGGCCCAAACGGTCCCCAAAATCATATGGCCATTGTCATCATCCTTCACCGGTGTGGAAAGCAACAGGAAGCTACTACACCTACATTTCCCTAGCAAAGCTGTAAAGCATAGCATGAAAATGCTATGACTGCAGTGAAAGACCTGCCCTCAGGCAGAATTACTATGGATGGATGGATATCATCAGGGTAACATAACTCCACTTCTAGGTGCCCCAACTCTAAAAGTGGTTACAATTAAGCGAATGCCAGAGGAGAACACCAGAAATGTTGAAATGACAACCTCGGGCATTGAATAAAATAAAAAAAAATAACATAAAAAAAATTGATTGCAGTGTTTGTTTGTTAGGCTGATGATCG